>JAGVSP010001557.1:0-99133 GCA_022494985.1 Micrasema minimum
AAATGGATGATTGAAATGTTTAATGTAACACGAATGTCGTTTATTTCTTCATCATGATATAATGTCAGCTTTACTTTCTTCATACATGATGAGAAGAGAACAAAATCCTTGCTCAGCAAAATACCAGTATTATTTGCACTTATAAATATATATGGCTCCTTGATGAGCATATTAGGCTTTTGTTAGCTGAGCCAGTCGGCACATATTATTCTGATCACAACGATTTTATGTAAGATAGCTAAAGTTCATTAATCACTCGCTAAATGGTGGGAGGGAGGGCTAATATAATCCGTGTGTAAAAAAAAGCTTCCCCCCCCCTTCCGCCCTACGGATTGCTACTAATTAGCCCACGACCGATTCCACAGTAAGAAAGGTATTATGGGACAAAAAATATATTTCTAATGATCGCAAGCTATTATAATATTAGTCTTGTAAATATAAGGTTATAAATTGCGATAGACACTTCAGTTCAGTAAATTGTTTTTTATATAAAAGTGTGTGATATTTTACTAAGCGTTTTCGTGATTTCGGATTTTTATGCGGGTTGGATCCTGAGAAATATCTAAATTTGTCTTTTTTACGAAAAAAACAAAAATGATTTGTTGGTGTTAATTAATATTTATATCTAAGAACACCTTACAGTATCTAAATTATGGTAGGGTACACAAGAAATCCCTAGTTTTGCGTATAAGTTTATAAAAAGAAACTGAAAAAATCGGTTTTTGGGAGATTTGAAAATACTAATACTATTTTTTACTCTATATATTTTTTTTTGTATTTCTAATTAATCATCATCATCGTACCATATCTGTTCCTTATGTGGTGCATATGAATTCACAAACTGCCAAGATTCTAATTACAGAGTTAAGTCGTTTTTAAAAGAAGCGATTATTTACAAAACTACCAGTTCTCCATTTTTCGTTTACCCTTTTAAATTTAATTTTATTGCTTTGTTGGCTTATTATTAATTAGAAATAGGGGAAAGTATTATCAATAATGTTATCCAAGTATTTATCAATTATATTTTCTCATTATACCCCGAAGTGCAATTAATTCAACCTATTCAATACAAATATACCTACTTATATTGACTGGTCTACATAAGCGTTCTGATTGTCTAAAGTCTTTAAGTATTTAAGAAAAGCTTTTTTATCGAAATTTGTGGTGAAATGTTAAATTTCATCCCCTGCATTGCAAATACTGACTAACTAAGTGTGTACATGATTTGTAGCAAAGAACACACTTTCATACTTTAGTGAAGAAAAGTTTTGTTGAATAATTTGTATAAGACTGATTTTGAAATAAACCGTGTGAAAAATTTCAGGGTCTTCTTAAATTTTGCTATAGCATATGTAACTCAAAAACGACAATTTGAGACTTGTGTCATTATTGTAGCTTACGTGGAATTCGTTAGACGTGGGCGTGGTTTAGACTACTTAAAAATGTATAAAATAAATCAAGCAACTTTTTAGTTAGACCACTAATATTGTTTATTCTAGTAACCTGGTTTTGCTATAGCTAGCATCTTCAGACTGGTCAGGTCAATTAAAATGCAATTCATTGATAATCTTAAAAAATTAAAAATGTATTTTTTTGAATTTATTAAAACCAGATTTTTTCGCTCTCATCCCCTTTATCTTAAAACGGCTGTTTGGTATCTTAACGCCATGTGAAACGATTTATGTGATTTTCAAAACGTTGGTACCTCCTCACTGTCCCAATATCTTGCAGAATGGAGAACAATAGAGTTGTTAGCAAGATTGTTCTGAAACCTTTCCCGCCCTATTTTCTACCCCTACCCCGCCTCAAAATTACGGTAAACATTTCAGACATTTTTTCAGACATTTCTGACACTAGATATTTTTAACAAGAAAAAAAAGCGTTTAGTAATGTTTGTAAAAAAACAATTGTCACATTTCGGTTAAACAATATTACCAAAACATAGAAATATTATTTTTTTATACTCAAAAGGCAAATAAATTGTAAAGAAAAAGTGATCTGTTTTTTTCATATTTTGCTTTCGCTATGTAAAACATTTAACGTAGGTACTTGTAAGTATACCGATAGAGTAAGTAAGTATCGAATAGTTAAGATTTGTTTTTTCAAACGCAATTTATTATCCACATACCTTCTCCATGCATTTATAAATATCACCGTTACAATATTCTGTCCGCATTTGTCAACCGAATAGAGCCTTCGTTAATTTAGAATTTATGACATATTACAAGGGTTGTTTGTCGGCGTATAAAAATGTAATTATGTCAAGGATTAAGGGTTTATGCAGTATCATTGTTAGAAATATTATTCCTACATTTACCCCTCTCGCGTATTTTGTGATGTCTTTTATAGTGACGAGCGTTTCTTTTATGATGATAAGTTTGAAATTAAGTGGGGATTTTATACTACTACTGTACAAAGAGTGCGCGAAGTGAAGCGCGTCCCTATTGGACGCGAACCAATAAGATCGCGTAGTGATCTCGTATCAATACGTACTTTGGTACCTACTTGCCTAGTAACATCGCTATTTCCGTACAAGGCAAGGCGTACGGTGACCAGAGCGGATCCCCATCCTCCCCGCCCACCGCCACCGCCACAGCTAGCATTTAAAAACAGAAGCCAGTATTACACTAGTCGCTTTTTATTATTACTTTTTTAAAAATTAATTATTAAAAATGCCCGGATCAAAAAAAATTATTAGGATTTTTTTCTCAGAATACCATGAACAATCATCCTCCGAGTTTCGCGGTCTCATCGTCGGACACGGTGTATTTAAATAGCAAAGCTAGTAGATTTAATTGTATCCATTTAAAAAAGTTGTTTACAAGAAAATACTGAAGCGTATTTTTTTTTACATTTTCCATTTACGTTCATTGGCGAGTAATTTTTGTTTTAAGTTTTTAAACAAAAAAAAAACATCTACATGTCCACGTTGTTATAAATATTTATATTGAAATCGTGGAGCTGACTTGGGATGCACGGGAATGGCGGGCCGATCGCTTGGCTTGGAAGACTTAAAAGATAATTTAAATATTTGGATCATATTGAAATCTGTGTTATCGTTAAATATTGATAATATAAATCGGGTTGTGATCTAGTGCTAGATTCGAGGACTCCGGGTTAGAATCTTTAGGTTTGAATCCCACTCCAGCGCAACTAATTTCTGGCACAGTTATTTCCGACTATTTGAAAGCAGCCCCAAAAGAGAAATATTTGAGTATATCATAAAAATTCAAATGTTTTTTTTTTATATTAAAAAAATATTTACTCGTTTTTTGTATAAACTAACTCAAATAGACACATGAAGTTGATAATGTATAAAGGATCAACCATTAAATCAGTAATTAAATGGATATTTACAAACTTGTGTGTTTTACCGTTGATAAATTTAACCACACTATGAAATAGTAGGTAAATGCCAATTAGTAAACTGTTTTTTACCTGTATAAAATATTATTTTATCCACATGTTAATTTTTGTTTGTTTTCTGCAAATATGTACAAAGTGCCTTTGATGTTTAAATAAATTATTAAGAAATTGTATCGAACACAGGCACTTCAAAGGACCAACAATATTATTTTCGAAAAATACTTTGTCTCTGTTAAAATGCTTTTTAAGAGAATGTACACAATTTAAACGGTGGCGATATTTCAGCAAACATCAAATAATTTTGAAATACAAAATTAAACACGTTGTAATTAAATATTGAAAAACTTAATAACTTTTTAAATTCTTACATTCAAGTTTCAAGAGAACCTTTGTCTTATTATTCGCACGTCCATAAAACGTTACCAACATTTTCCAAAACAAAAAAAAAAATTAGAAACTACAACTTCAATGGAAAACCTTATGGACAAAAACCATAATAATGTATTTAACATTGACTGAAGTATATAATTTATAATTTTACTGAAAACTATTACTGAAATATTGCCCCGGTAAACTGTAGTAGTTCTGTAGTGATATAACAGAGACAGAGTGTGCAGAAACAGGCGTTTAAAAACAGCCAATATACAGCTTTATAGTATGTATCAGTATTGTAGGTGCATGTGAAAAAATGTTTCTAAAAATTAGGTATTATCCTTTATCATCGTTATAATGACTTCAACCCAAACGAGAGTCCTCTTTGTCACCTCCACTCTTCCCTATCCTGCGTCGCTTCTTGATGACCCGATGACTTGATGACCTCTTCATGTCTACCACCCATCTCCTCGGTGAACAATTTCATCACTTGTTCATTGGTTGACATCAATGAACCATTATTTATATTATTTTTTAAAAATAAATTAAAAGGAGCAATTTAAGTAAATTTTGAACCTTCTAAGACTGAAGAAAAAACATTTCTGAGGGTGTCTGAGCGTTTGTTTTCCAAACAAAAATCCAGTATCCCATTATTTCAAATGGTCGCCCATTTGAGTTTGGATGGAAAATAAAGTTGAAGAAATGAACTTCATCTGGAGATAGTCTCATTAGTTTTCTGACATTTTCCAAATCGAGGGATTTTTTATTTTGCCCTCCTAACGGAGCATCCCATTACTCGAAAAGCCTCCAAAGAAATTTGTAACTGAGTTTTCCCTATTTTCTAAGTGTTGATGAAGCCTCTTCCGAGAAGTTAATCACCTCCTTACTTTTGCTTTCTTGGATTACTTATAAAAGTCAAAAATGTTCATTTTATCACAAGATCTACATCTCTCGAGTAAATATTTTACGCCATACCTACCATAGTAAATATTTTATGAAACGCCGTGTAACAAAACTCGATGTACAAGCGGGAAACTAGTGAATCCAAATCATATTTGGAACGATTTTTTAGTTTTTTATTTTATTTTACCCGTTTTCGAAAAAATTTAGTAAAAAGTTAATCATTTTTTTGAGAAATCCATACAAATTGTTCTTAAAAAAATTAATTACGTCAAATTATTACTATCTTTAAAGAAAACAAAGCAAAAACAAATTTAAATAACAATTTTTTTAATTTAACGGTACTTATGAAAGCTTTTAAGAGAAGATTTTTTTTTTTAAATTCAGATACTCCAAGCCACTCCCAGTTCTTTCTAAAATCTGCCGTTTTCTGTCATGCTTCATTCCATATTATTAAACACCAATAATTTATTGTTGGTGATATTTATATGAAATGCTAGTAGTATCAGTATGTGGAATTAAAAAATACTCGCCCTCATAATGAAAGGCCAACACCATAATGAAAGTTCCAAACCCCATCCCCCACACCCCCTTCTCCACCACACCGCCCAACTCGGTATTTAATTGCGCCAAATAGCGCAAGCCTACCGGCGTTTCCTGCTTTACACTGTTATTCCTGGCACGCGCACCAGCCATGTTTGTGCTAGAGAAATGAAAGACCAAAAATTGCAAAAAGACACAAAAATACTTAATCTAAGTAAATCTTTTCCTTAAGTAAGACAAATTCTTCAAAAAATGTGGTCCGAAAAAAATTGACTTATTTTCGTTAAAGTATCTAAACTTTAACTTCTTCCCGCGTATTATGGCATGTCTGATACCACAAGTTTAAATTTTAAAAAAAATTGAAAAATGTTTTTTGTGTAATTCAAATTTTGCTACAGTATTGTCAGATTTGATTCGTCGTTAATTAAAATATGTTTTTGGTAGATGTCAGTAACACCAATTATTACAGAATATGAATGCAAACATTAAGATTTCACGAGTCGTTGAAAAAAATGCATTTTAATTGAAATTTTTTTTGTATTGTCTATAAATGCTTAATGCATTTTTAATTAATTCATTTTAAATAAAAATTACGAATAATACTTTTTTTTAAATTACTTTTAATCTTTTCTTATTCCAATCCATGCTTCTAGAAGCAAAAAAAACAATGTAAAATAAAATGAAATTAATTTTGGAACTAATACTGATATCTGCAGAGTAAAATACATTTTTGTAATTTGTGTTAATTCATGCGAGCGTAGGTTTATTATTATGTAATATTTTTAAAAAAACAATCAAGGAAATATGATCGGTTTTTATTTTGCTTCAAAAATATAAAAAAATGTATGCGATATGTATGTCCACCTTGTGGTGTAGCAGTAGCGTGTTGTGTGCTGCCATGCATGAGGTCGCGGGTTCGATTACCGATGGGGTCAATATGAAATATTTATTTGAATGTGTTTTTCACAAAAAAATCTTTCATACGTGATTCCTAGCTTCCGTGTAACAAATTATTAAGATTTGCTGCACTTATATGTCAATGCAGGGCCCTATGCACCACTGGGTGAGGATAAGGGAGAGGAGTATATTTAAACGAAAGTCTCTTAACATACACACCATAGGTACTTAATATTTTAATGCGTTATTTATTCATTTATAGTGTAAATTTAAAACATGTAACCATTTGTAATAAGGAAAAGCCTTGATATTATGTCTTAGCATTTAAGTCTAATTTTTAGAAATAAGTTTTTTTTTGGGTTATGCAGATATGAATAATGAATAATTTTTGTAAATACAACTTATATTTTTATTATTTTCTATTAATTAATAATTTTAATACCACTACATCTTTTGTTTTGATATTTCCACAAATTTCCAGTCTATAGTTTATTGTTTAGAACTAACACTAATCTCATCCCATGTTGTGTGAAAACATTGCCTAACGTTTCGAGAATATACTACATACTGCTTTATTTAAGTCAACATGTTTATGAATACATTCGGTCATAAACTCATACGAGCATTTATCAAATAAATAGGTCAGATTATTTTTACACCAGTTACGCGTCAGGTTAGCTACGTCACAAAATGGCCGACGCTCCGTCTCGTATACCCATGACGTCAGCTATTGCATCGCGGGAGACTAAACGGTCCGGCGTCGAGCTTTTATGCGATACTCTCTTTACGTGGTACCTCTCTACGTTTACGTGACGCTACGTTCACGTGTACGTGATTGTCAAAACACTGTAACTGGAGAGGTTTACTCGGGCGGGTTCTAAATTGACATTGCATTATTGATAAATCCCTCGCACAAGGCCCTCTGGAATTCTACGCCTTTGGTGTTGTTGTTTTTTTAACGTAGGGTTTATCATTAATTTAATTAGATTTTCAGGATCAGTATCAACACCCACTCTGCAAAACATGGTTAAATATTTAAAATAAAATTAGTTTAAGCTCCTGGGCGCTTTTCATTGGCGGGTACGCCTTTGTTGGTGTTGCTTTCTAAAATGTGTGAGCTAATAATTCGAGAATATGAGGCTGTAGCACGTCCTGTGTCGTGTAAATAAAGGATTTCAATATTTAATGAAGAACACAAATCATTGCCTTTATTTTATCTCCCTCTCATAAAAACAATTTGGACAGCAAAACAAATTTACTTTTCTACATTTACTAATAGTTTACATTACTCTTTATAGTTTTGTGGCAATTTATATGGTGGTTTTTTAGAGGCGCAGAACTTTAAATTGAAGTAAAATACAGAAAAATGTTTTTAATATTTCTTATGTATGGAAGCGAAGCATGGAGTTGGAAAAATAAGGATGAAAGTAAATTGAATGCAGTTGAAATGCGATCTCTCAGGCGAATGTGTGGTAAAACTATGTATGATAGGTGCACTATGTTGAAGTTAGAGCAGAATGCAAGGCTGAGATAAGCATTATCGATAAAAATTAAGAAAAGGTCTTTTACGTTGGTTCGGTGATGTAGAGCGAATGGATGATGAAAGAACGGCTAAAAAAAATATATGATGCGACTGTGCCTGGATGTAGAAGTCGAGAAAGGCCGAGAAAGACATGGCATGATCAAGTAAAACAAGTGCTTGAAAGTGGGCATGTAAGAAGTCGGAATAATCGACGTGCGTGCATGTGAAGATGTATGAATGTGGAGGAAGCAAGAGAAGTATGCCAGGACAGAGTGGTGTGGCGTTCTATCCTCTCTGCCTACCCCTTCGGAGAAATGACGTGATGGTTAGTTAGTTAGTTAGTTTTAATATTCATGAAATTGGCTTTGTTGACATATAATTTTTTGGCATTAATGCTTGAATATGATTTCGGGTATCTATGTATGTGTGCCATTTATGTCAATAGTAGTAGTTAGTAGTAATCTCTACTTATTTTAAATCAAAGATGATCTCTATACATTTGTTGCGTTAGGTCAACATATACCTAATTATAAATTTAAATGCCACCATGAGTCTAATAAGTCCTCGGCTTGGGTTACCCTAGTAAGGACAAATTTATGTAACCATTTTATAATATTTTTATTCATTAATAAAAAATATAAAATTTTAGCCGTTACAAGGAGTTTAGGAGTTGTTACAATTTTTTTTTATTTGTGTCTCTATATATTTGCCACCGTCAGTCACCCTACGTTTAACGTCGCTCTTCATAGACGATATTAATCGGCTGTAATTAAGCTTTCATTAAAATTACAAAAAATGGTCCCGTCCAATAAAGGATTAAATTGAAAAAGGATTAAATTGAAAGTCTGCTAAAGTATTTTGCGAATGATCTTTACTAAATTGAAGGTGTCATTCTAAACAAAATGTTCATTTTCTTTGTAAAAAACTATTGCTGATTGAATAAACTCATGACAAAGTACATTTATTAGATCAAAATAAAACCGTTTCCCATGCTTTACACTTCTGCTATTGCTACCGAAAAATAAAATTTAATAAAGCTCTCTTTCGCTTAAAAAGTTAATTCAGAAATGATTAAATGTACCTGTACCTCGCGATACAGAACTTTCATTTTTCCATTACGAAATGTAAAATGAAGGAATATTTTCATTAGACCACATTTTCATTCGGCTTTTCGTATTTCGAGATTTTTCCTCCAGAGTGAACTTTACTACCTCAGCACAGATTTTGGGGATAATATAAAACAGAGTTTGGTAGATTTGTAAGAAAGGGAAATGAGTGAAATGAATGCTCTAAGAAATGAAAATATTGGGGAAAAAACTCACTGGAAATAAAAATGCATGGACACGTGCTTTATTTTCATTTTTATTTTTAATATTATCCACGCCCAAAGGCTTTTTACATTGCATAATTCATATATTGTATGTAATAAGAAATAATAAAAAAAAGTAGTTCTATGTTTGGATTAACACATTTGATTTTTTTCGAAGAGAACATTGTACTCACTGCTATCAGAACTCCACCTCCTCTTGATTTATCGCTACTAAATTGATTTCTGTTAAATCTGTAAACAAGATGTCGGTGAAATCCCAATTCAGATACCCGTATGTCCTTACTCAACCATGTTTCAGATAAGCAAAATATATCGAAGTCCACAATTAAGATGTTTGTCTTAAGATCCTTCGGCTTACTCTTCAGCCCCCTTACATTTAGATAGTATAAACTTAATGTGGCTGGTTTTTTTTTAAAACGTCACTATTTCTGTTCACGTATTTAATAGTAATATCAGTTTCGCTATTTTTCTTTCTAGTGTCCAATTCATTTCGCAAATCCTGAAGCTGTTTACGTTGCATTAATGTCAACTCTTGATACTTTCTTATATCGTTTTTAAGGTGTTGTTTTCTGTTAAGAAGTATCCTGGGCCGTTTGGCATCTAAAAACTCTATTTTTATACCCCGTGGCTTATTTCGATTCCTTTTACCTATTCTGTAGATTTTCACGTCTTCCCGACTCCACCTCCTTATACAAATCGCAGAGAATTTCCTGACAGTATATATTATATTTTATTAACGTATGTAAATAGGAAAAAAAATCAGGCATAATGAAAAAGAAAATCAAACCGCGGCATTCTATTTTTCTCGCCTATCTTGATTGGTATCAGCTTTGATTATTTTTTTAATTTTTAATTAAAATTCTTTGGATAGTGCAGTTTTAAGTCATGTTGAACGCTTTTTAAAAAGCGTATTTCAAATAAATTATAAATACTTTTTAGGATAAGTCTGAAGGTCATTTGCAGCTGAATAAGTCGTTTGCATAAGAATTTTATAAATGAAGTCATTTTGGAAATGTAATTTTAAATCTCTGCGCTTTGTTCATTTTGATTCAATTTCAAGAAAAAGGGGAATGAAATGTTTAACTTTCAGTAAAACGATTTGTTATACAAGCCCAAGTTTGTTAGGAGTTTTTCTGAAATGGTAGCCGTATTTTTTCGCTAAAAATTTTATGATTTTGTGTATTTTGTTTTGATTTATTATCAAAACAAGGAAGTTATTCAAATCTGTCGAATTTTATCAATTATTTTACAAATTTGGAATAAGTTATTTAATATCCTCAACTCGAGACTCTTATGATACACATTAAAAAAATAATGATAGAAACCAAATAAATAAGCGTTCGCAAATGAAATTTACATTAAATACAAGATGAAACGACAAAATTACGAAAGCCGCATATTTTTTTTATCCACAGAAACTTTAAATAATTTATCCACTGATTTTAGGCAATCTTGTAAACAAGAGTACCCTGAATAATTTCCACTAAATATCGATCCCAATTTACGCTTGTTCGGGTACACAATATAATCTTCCGACTTTCCTTTCATCTAACCATCTAACGGTTTCTTGTAATCCCGTTCCGGTAGGGGCGGGAATGTGCTGCCTTTTGATTTGCACCTTTGTCAACCCCTATGTTCAAGTATTATTAGTACTTAATACATTTGGGGGGGGACAACTTAAGGCTTTTATCGTGTTAGCTTTGAACAAGATTTACGAATTTAAAAACAAATAAGGAACACGAATTCCTTAAACAGTGAAGTGGTGGTGTTTTATTGAAATATTTGCTGTTTTTTTTTTTTTTTTTTTTTAATTTAATTTTGCTCACGGACTTAAGTCCATTTCATTTGATAATGCAAAAATTTTCGACATTTCTAAATTTTTAGGGCATGAGCCTACATAAGTACACTACAACCTCAAATTAGTAAAAACCTATGACCAATGTTTTAAAATCCAAAATGAATATTCAATTATTTTTTCAATCACAAAAATATTGTAAATAAATACAAGTTTTCTTTAAAATATGATTGAATTTTAATTGTTTACATTTTTTCCAAACCAACATAGAACATCTTCTTCATGTTATTCAATTATTGAATTTCATTTTATGCCAGTTGGCGCTCCCAGATTTCAAAAGCCTGCCGTAAACTTGTTCATTATTAATACGCTTAAATAAATAAATGTCTTGAATATTTCGTTTAACTTTTTAACTTTACAAAATAGCTCGGTTTCTTTTCTTTGCTGGATGATGTAACGCAAAACGGCAAATAAAGCTATGAATAAACATGTTTCGTCTAATGATAATGAATCAGACAAGATTAGGGATTTAATCAAATGTGTCCGAAGCAGGATTACTTAATAATTTGAAACAACGAGACATTAGCGAAGTCTCGCAAGGGTAGCTAATTTATTATAGTACGGATATCCCCTACTTCCGGTAAAAGCGGAAGTAACACGCTAAGCCGGATTCCTTTGGAATTAAGGAGTCTCTTGTATTTTGTACAACTTAAGTCAAGACGTAAGTCAGGACACGATTCCATTATAACTTCAAATGGGAATAAAAGGATTCTCGAGTAAACAGTTTAGTACGTGGCCAAGTTTCAGCTTAGTGTCTGCCTATTACGGTCCCGAGATACCGACATTTCTGGAATGGTGTGACAGGGTCATGAAAATAGAGCACATATTTAAATAAATCCTTAATACTACTACTTCTACTTCCCCTATCCGCACCCAATGGTGCATAGGGCACTGCATCGGTACACTGAGAGCAGTGTATCTTGATCAATTTTATTACATGAAGGTAGGATGATTAGTCTTACGCTTCAATACCAGTCACAGGTATCACATGTAAAATATTTATACGAAAATCACATGTAAATAAATATTTTCTTATGTAAATATATCCTTAATAAAATTTATGTACCAATCTACATTTTTATCTCTCAGGCGAATGTGTGGTAAGCCTATGTATGATAGGTGTCTGATGGGCTAAAAGAAGTTTGAATGCAAGTGTGCCTAGATGTAGAAGCCACGGAAGGCCGAGAAAGACATGGCATGATCAAGTACGTCAAGTACTTGAAAGTGGACATGTGAAAAGTCGGAATAAATCGGCGTATGTGCATGAGAAGATGTATGAATGTAGAGGAAGCAAAGGAAGTCGGTCAGGACAGAGTGGTATGGCGTTCTATCCTCTCTGCCTACCCCCACGGGAAAATGGCGTGATGGTTAGTTAGTTAGTTTATTGTTTAATTTAGATTTTTTTACCAATGGTTTGTTGACCTAATAAAGTTATTACAAATTGTGTAATTTATTTGTGGTCTTACGCGTTTAGTACACCATCGCCAAAATCGGGAAAATATGAAAACACATAAAATCTGTCGCATTGTATGTATTTATTTATTAAAATATAGATGTTAACTAACGTCGCGTGTCGTCATAATCAATACGACGGGTAGGCAGATAGGATATAACGCCAAACTCTGTCCTGCCACACTTCCCTTGCTTCCTCCACATTCTTTAAAGTAGCAGCCAGGAGGCAGCCCACGGAGTGCATTCAAATTTTACAATTACTATTTTGCGTCCTAAGAATCACCGCTGCACCAGAAAGTGACTGGAGAACTTCTTATTCAGCTCACAACTAGCAATTTCCCTTTACCTGCAGATTTCAACAATCCCAATTGTTCCACTTTGGTTCACTCCTTTGTTTCTGGTGAAATATCCCTTAAATATGGGAATCTTCAAATCAATACAAATGAAATGTAAAATGAACTTTGTCATAAAATTGCTTATCAAATATCGTAAACGAAATTGAATTTTGTATAATCGAAATTATGATATAAAGAATTCCGTCACATAATACAATATAATATAATATATCTACGGCAGTGCCAGTGGCATGAAAATTCATATCTCTAAACGTAATGTCTTTGATCTGCATACAAATGGCGGCCTCCGTAGCGTAATGGCTAAGACGCTGGACTCACGATACGGAGGTTCCGGGTTCGATTCCCGGTGAGAACACAAAAATAAAAAGTTATTTTTCTCAAGCCTGGGTGTTTGTGGCGTTGTTCCCCTCTGCAATTGGGCCTCCTGGCCTGTTGAGGTGGTTAAATAAATAAATAAATAAATAAATTAAAAAAATCTCATCACACGAAATGTTTATATACAGACAAAAATATTAGCAAGAAATCAGTTATATTTATTTGCTTCAACTAATCGTGAGATATTTATTTTTTATTTATTAATTACCTTTGATATAATGACTCCCTTTTTGACTCTGTGGCAATTCGTCGACCATCTTTCAAAAAGCGTATCTCGAATTCGCTGATTTTACAAGACACGACTTTGAGGAATTTTCTTGCATAAACTACCAAAAAAAAATATAAAATATGAATCGTATAGTATTTTACCGGTTTCCAAAATATGTTTATATAGTAAAATGTTTATTTAACCCAGCAAATATTATTCATTTTGTACCCTTAAAGTCGACTCCGGTAAATAAACAAAATCAAATTACGCTTTTTCGAAAGATATGTTAGAACCACTGCAGAGATAGAATAATCTGGCACCGATGCATTAAACTGATCATCTTACTTTCATGAAATAAATTATTATGATACACTGCACTCTTTATGCATACTGCATAATTTGAACTAGTGACCATTCATCCGGTGCGGATAGAGAAATAATATTGTTAGATATATTTTTATTTGAATTAAAACGTTATGAACCCAAAATGAAGCCTACTTTAATGAAGCCAACTAACTTTCGAAATCAACTATCAATCAACGTTCTTACTATGAAGATTAAAGTGTGGGGTTTTTAGATCTATAGGTAACTTATGTTATAATTTTAAAAAGTAGCCGTTAAATCTTAGACGCTTTATCTACAATAAGTAAACGGTGGAAAATATGTTGGTTTAAAAATGTTTAATATTTTTGTTTCAGATTATGGTCGTCAGGATGTCGTTCAAGATATCAGGGCTCCATCGGGAGACTCAAGTCCCTGCGAAGACCATTCTGTATTATCGGTAAGTTTTTCTGTTTGTATTTATTAAAAAAGGGTTAAGAATATTTGTACATTGAGATGTACGAGAGCGAAATGTCCTACTAGAAATCTAAGGAACTAATTCAGGCAAGTTTTCAAGCAAGTCAGTATGTAATTTATATAAATATAGGATTTTCAGTAAAATAAAAAATTTATTGTTTTAATTTTGGGAAGATTATTAGTATTTAAATAAATATGATATTTATTACGGATGACGGGTATACGAAAATAATGAAAAGCAAAGGTTAACAAAGTACAGAATTTATAATATTCAATCAAATATTTACCAACATTATATTCAAGATTTTATAGATATTTAATAAGAAAACAGTTCAAATTTATAGAAAATTCTGCTGAGGTTTTATTCTCTGAATAATGAGTAATTTTTACTGCTGATAATTCGTCGGCAGTTTGCGTCAGAGATGCGGGACGTGGACTTGACTTGGGAGGATGCACGGGAGCTGGCGGCCGATCGCTTGGCCTGGAGGCAAATTGTGGAATCCATATGCTCCACATGCACATAGGGAGCGATATGGTATGATGATGATGCGTAATTTCTCTATGCGTATTAAACGTGGCGCTTTTTTGAAGGTTTGACTTAAATAAAAATAACAAGTGGTACAAGTCATTGTGGTATAAATTATCTTGGTAATAATTTTGGAAGTGTGACGTAGATTAGCGGAATATCCGCTCAGGCCTACAGTTTAACTTTAACGTCAAAAGTTTTGTCATGAAAATTACAGTGTTGAGTGCCTTTAGATTGTAATTTTGATCTCATCTCCCAAGAGAATAAACTTATTTCGTAATCTTAGGCGTAACTTTTATATTATTTTATTACACGTAATTCCCTTGAAATTGTATACCTAATGTAGAAATTTGTCATGCGACGTGACGTTTCTTTTTTCATTCTGTAAAACATAGATTTACTTTAACTTACCAACTTTACGTTCGGTGGAAAACTTTGCGCAAAAAATAATTTTCACCACTGCTACTAATTATCTCGCTTATCCGCACCCAATGGTGCATAGAGCACTGCATTGGTTAGATAATCAGTGCCAGTCCAGTTATCATAAGCTCTATCAAACCGTTATTAAATAATCTTATATATCTATATACTTTAACGTTGATTGATTTTAACGTGTTTTTTTCACGAATATTTCATGCATAATACCTTGGACTGCAGGTGTAAAGAAGAGGCAGCTCGGGTTCAGGCTCTCCCGAGGTATCCGGAGTACATACCCAAGCCAGGTCCATCGCCGCGACTTCGCGACTCCAGGTATTGGAGGTTGCTGCGACCGTCCCGAACATCAACGTTGGTTATGAAGTCAAATCACCTAATGCCTAGTATTCTTCTGAGACACTTGTTCTCAAACCTCAACAAACAAGCATTCTTAGCTTCTGTGAGGTGCCAGGATTCACATCCACCTATTATTTGATTTATTATACCATATCGCTCCCTATGTGAGGCATATGGAATCCACAAACTGCCTCCAGGCCAAGCGATCGGCCGCCAGCTCCCGTGCATCCTCCCAAGTCAAGTCCACGTCCCGCAGCTCTGATGCAAACTGCCAACGAATTGTCAACAGTGGACGACCAGGACGCCGAGAACCTGATGCCTTGTAAAATAGGCAAGCATGGTTAAGGCTCTCGGGAGGTATACGTAGTATATGGCCTAGCCAGCCGAAACGCCTTCGCCGGATGACAGTTGATACCAAGGGTTGCTGTGTCCGTTGCCTCACCTCTGTATTCCTTACAAAGTCGAACCACCGCACACCTAAAATTCTTCTAAGACACCTACTCTCAAAACTCAGAAGTCTGCTGTCTTGGGCCTTCGTTATGTGCCACGATTCGCAGCCATAGAGGAGAACAGGTGTGATGCAGGAGTTTATAAAGGCGGATTTTGTTTAACCGAGTAAATATCTGATCTCCAGACAGCTTTCATACTGTTGAATGCGGCGCCCGCTACTCTAAGCCGCACTCCCAGTTCTTTCTGAATTCTGCCGTTTTCTGTCATGTATTTGAAGCTCTCGACCCTTTCGATGACTTGTCCCGACAAAGCCAGAGGGATCTGGGCATCTTGACACCTAAGAATAACCTAAATAGATATCTAGGTTCTTTTAAAATATTAAGATAATATATATAAGCAATATCCTTTGTGAAGTAAAAACAAAAAAGTTTTACTATAAAGAATGCTGTTTACTTTTTATTTAGTTTGTTTATCCAATTATTGGTCTTCGTGCCTTGAATTTCAATTTAAAAACCAAATACAATCCAAACATGCAAGCGGAGAATTCAATTATTTATGGAACTGAAAAATAAAACAGCTCGTCTTAATCAGCCATGTCGTTTTTTGGGTTAGCTGCAATATTGTTGTTTGTACAAAGGTAGTTTTTATTCTTACATTCAAGTAAGACAAAAAGAAGAAAATGATATACTGCACTAGGTGAACAAACACAGTACCCTTTGTATTTCTCGTTTTATCGAAACAATTACTTATTTTTAGGTCAAATCGAAGGTCAAACAATATAATGGCCGCATTTCTCCCCTTTTACTATATGTATCTACTCAATGGTGTAAAAAATACATTGGTTCTCAAAATTTTATTTTTAGGAATTTTTCGTCTTTATTTTCGGGTGTTCTAAATGAAAAATAAGAATTGGGAAGAATTAATGTAACAAATACGGTACCCAAATAAAAAAAAATTGACTGTTCAATGTCCACATAGATAAGTACTTACTTTAAATGAAGTTGGTAATAAACATTTTATATCCCTACAGAGATGAGATAAAATTTGTTTAAATTCAGTCTTATGTATATTCGAGCGTTTACAGGGCTTATGACCTGCCATTAGCTGGGTTAAGTAGCCATTTTATGTAGGTACTACAACATTCCCCATTCCGCTTATTAGCGAATATCCACACCAGGTTACATTTTTGATTTTGTTTAGGTATATGTTACGATTCGAAAACCATTCACCAGTTTGTAACTAGCTCCATCTATGCATTGATATTAAAGTTAAGTATTTATTAGCAAATTACTTCATTTTTGTGGGTGAAACGATCGAGTTTTTCTAGCTTTTGATTGGCTATTAGTAGTTAATAATATTTTATTTTTTTTAAATAAAAATGATTCTAAGAAATAATGAAAAAATCACGCTGAGAAACGGTCCTCAATTAGTCTTGAAGCCAGTTAAGGATCATCTCTTAATGTTGTACGGTTTCTACATTCAGAACCGATTTGCATACTTCCGAATATAAGGCTTTCGTTCCCTCCCTGTGCCTGTGTTTCGCTGCCCCTGATACCCTCGCTGATCCGACGTTTCGCCCTTCCTACAGTTTAAATATTCACCTCGGATCTACCGAGTCCAGCGGATTGTAAAGGCCCCGAACCAATTTTCTTTATGGCTGAATTAAATATTAGAGCGAATTGCAGGTAGTGTTGTGTTTACATTTTCCAAATTAAAAAGTTTTGATTGTTCAGGTATGCAGCACGCGCGGTCACGAATCTCGGTCATTGTGTTGGATTAAACCAATTTAACCATCTTCTGGAGTAATTTCGTTGCGCTCGCGTGTAAAACAGAGTGATACCTACTTATACCTTCGGGTTCCTTTCTAGAAGGACTATAACACAATACAACCTTCACAGTATAAAGGGTAATGGTCCGTACTGCAGCAAAACCCCGTTTTATTTTAAATTTTAACGAATACACGAAGCCTATTGCCAAATTCTTCCTCTGGGTTATCGCTAGTAATATTTTGACTTCACTAACTTGGTCTTATGTGCATGGGAATTAAAATATCTTTAATTAATTCTATATAGTAAATCTTACGATAATTATCACTTGTATTATGTGTATTTGATATCTATAATGCGTAGCGTGACCCATCGTCGAAGCTCAAACAAATGTAAAATTAATTTAAATTTTAAAAATTAAATAAAAAAAAAAATTGATTCATTTTTATTTGATCTGGATAAACTGGGCGAAAGAAATTGCTGGGAGCAAAAACCCAAGATCAGTGTCTTCGTCAAGGAGGCTAAAGCTCATTATGAGCTATATGGCCATCTAAAATTACAACAAAAAAAAATCATTTTATTTTTAACAAGCTACAAGCAACACGTTTTATAGAAACAAATCTGTTGTCTACATTATAACTATAAATAATAATCGATTTTTTCAGATCTAGAAAGCTTCAAACGTAGCTTTGACAAAAAAAAAGCTTTTGTGATTCTGTATACTTAAAGTAGAAGCAAATTGCTTCCACTTTCCAAAAGCACCAAAGTTGGTTTATTTGCCAGGTGGTGTGTTTAGCTTCATGCAAGCTTTATTCAAGTACTACCTTCTAGAAATGGTAGTAAACATTTCATTTTGGATTTGTAAACTGCAGAACAAAACGTTAGAGACATGTTCTGCATGAACATTTCCTTTGCTCGTTTCTCGACATTTATTTTGTTTTACTACAATCTACAATTTTATTTCTCTGCACCTTGTTTTTCTGGAACAATCTGCACTCAGTTTTAATACTGTTAAACAAGCACGCTTGACAAATTATTATAAAGCTTTCATTTTGCTTCATAATACAGAAGCTTTGCACAAAAATATTAAATGCAATTTCTCATCAAGTTTTACAGTCGTAGTAAAAATTGAATGCTTTGTTGTATACCATTATGAAATGATTTCAATTTGTTTGTTTAAAAAAAAAACATTCATGATTAATGCAGGTTTGAAAAAAAATTATTACTCTTGTTTTTTTTGGGTTTTCTTAAAACACTGAATACTTATTTTCACTCAAAACGTTGATTAAAATATTCTGAAAGATTCAGTCCCAATGGATATGATATTTTTGAGGCTATGTTCTTTACAAATTTCCGTCTAGACATTGCATTGTGGGAGATGCAATTAGCAAGTTCCTTCATTATGAATTTTCTGTAATACTTGAGCTGTGAAACATAATTAACTGCTATTTGCTACATTAAAGTATTTCTCGTACTCAGTTAAGCAACTTAACTTTTCAATGATGGCACAAATTTTAGTGACATTTACAAAAATGAACCCTTTGTTTTATGGAACACAATGCATCAACAAAATTCATAGTATAGTTTGCCAACACGCCACGCCGTATCGCCATTGCCGTGGGAGCACGCTATAGGGAACTAATATGCACATTTATTACACAGCTAAATTAAGCTAATTCTGAAGGGACTGATCGCGGTTCCTAATTGGGGTTAAATAAAAGAAAAATACTAAAAATGAAATAAAGATAGTAAAATAAAATTCTACCAGTTTATTGACCGCATTTGTTACTAAAATGAATTTCACTTAAACATGCGATTGGATACTTTTTTATACTAAACTTTTCATTAAATTCCAGGATTTATTATGTCTAACGTTTTTTATTTGTTAATTTGACCTGGTCAGGAATCAACTCATGTACTTACACAATGACGGCTACGTACTTTAAAAAAAATGAAAATATATTTTTTATCATCAAAACACTACGAGCGCCTTATCTAATTAGTGGAAAATGACATTTCAATATCCATGTGAAAATATTGGTGTTAAAAGTCTAAAAAAATAATCATAATAATCAATCATTTATTAATTGATATGATCATGAAATCATATGATTTAAATTTTCATCTAAATACGAATAGTTAAATGTAGTACATGAAAACTTGGTATAAACAACATTTTGAGTGTGTATACTTGTAGACAAAAAACTGATTTTACCCATTACGGGCTAACAATTACAATGTAATATTCCTTCAAAATATTTCGTATTTCTTTAAGCTCCGTCTTCACATACTGCCCAGTAGGATGGACACTCACTGGACGGTGGCGGTGGTTTAGTATTCTACACCATTGGATTTACACAGACCAAACTGTTGTTAGAACTGATCAAAGCTTGAGACGTCTTTTAACGGATTCGTTAGTCTACAAGGCTTTTTTGAAGCTTTGGAACGGCTCTAGTGCACCAAGCTAATGAGGTTTGTTTCATTCCTTGGGGAAATTGCAGCATATTCCCGATTCTAAAGTAAGAGATACAAAAATATTAAGACTTTTGTTGGCTGAGTTTTTAAGAACCTTGTTGTTTTTTATTGCGGATAGTGCTGTGTCATTTTACTGCGGGTAGTATTAAGTATATATTTTATTATTCCGGATAGTATATTGCGGAATATTGAATTATTTCATTGCGGATAGTATATATTTTATTTCATTGCGGATAGATTATTTTATATTTTTATCGCATATGGCTCTATTTATTTATTTTAAAAAATCATCATAGGTTTTTCAATATTATTTTACATACATTACATACCGCAAATATAGAAAAAAAAAAGCTCTACCAAGCGACATGTTTATTAGAGAAACAAAATTCGGATAAACCTAGTTTTTATAAAAAAAGCTTTTGGTTGTCTGTAAAGTCGGTTTACGGACGATAATTTTACGTGATAACGTCAAAAGAAAACATTGATGAAAAATAGCATACTTTTCTGAATTGAATTGAAATTATTATTTTACTGAATTATCATTATTTTTGTATAATACAAAGCAAATTTTTTTTGCACCCGTTAATTAAAATATTTGTTAACTTAAATTATACAAATTAATTACAAGTAGCAATGTGCTATAAACATTTATTTTACAACTTTTATACATAAATGATGATATATGTTTTTAACCATGAGCAATTACGTGGGTTCAGTCTTGCTACCTGCTGTGATGGGAAATTAAAATATCTTTTTAAAGGATCGGTCTGGTACTACCGAAAACATATTTACTTGGTCTGGAAGTGCACAATTTGGTGATTTTTATTTCATTTGGTGATGACAATTTCACTTTCACTTTGTAGCTTGTGTGCTGCTGCTGTCTCCCTTCTACTCGGACGCATCAGCCGATAGAGTGGAAGAGAGATAGATGCGTCACAAACCGAACGCTTAGGCCAATCGTGCCTCTCTATCGCTTGTTCCGCGCTCTCGCTTGCACACTCGGCTCAGGCGGAACGTGACAATGAGTCATGTTTTTTTCGTATATGCAGCCAACGTTCATCGATTTATTAGACGTAATCACGTCAAAAATGAAACAATCTACTTGTAACAAATAAAATCCTTAATGTGTCGCATGATAGGATTTTTTAATTATATAATTTTATAGTAAGGTTACTCTTTTTTCTTTTTGATACTGGTCCTTGTAGATGTTAATGTACGCCCTATTACTACAAATAAGTACAAAAACACACCAAACATGAACATGAACGAGTTATTTTTACAAGAGCTTGTTAAATTCTTGAGTAAACACATGAATATCGATACAGTGTAGAAATGAAATGTATAACAACTGTAGCTGCCAATTATAATCTCACGGCTGGAATGTTCAGTCGTTTGGGAAATTTTCGTTTTCCCTCCCGGGATTTCCAGCCCAGGAAGCCAACATTTCATTCCATTTATATTCAGTCAGCTAAACCTGCGCTGAAATATTTCTATCGACAGCCATTTTTTTACATCGCATTCCGGGTAAACAATTTCGTTTGAAATACGATATAATTACATCGAATCGATTCGTTTATCTGGGGTTTTAATTTGTTTTTATTTTGGTTTTTAAGGGAGGCACGAAAGTAAACCTACGTAAGTAAACTTATACGTTATGGAAGAATTTTTCAAAAAAAACTTTTTTCCCTTGAAAACATTGTATTTTTTTAATTAAAAAAAAATAAATTATTTTCAAAAGATTTTTTTTTGTTTACATTGATATACATTAAAAACACATATACATTAAAAAAAATTAAACGAAAAATCCACCAAGGCATAGCCTTGAACCATATATTTAACCACTGCATTGGAATTCGAACAAAACCAATAGCAAAAATTACTATTGCCCTGAATTTCTTACACCCCCATATAATTTTTTACAACAGTTAGAGACGGTTATATAAATGTCGAAACTTTACAATTATTTAGTTCAATGCACAAGAAAAATTATAAAAGCCATTTTGTTGCAAGATTGAATATTTTTTTTCATGTTTTGATTTTATTTTTATTAGATAATTCCTTAAGGTATGAATATTTTAGCCTTCATCATCATCATCATCATAGGATATCCGCTCCCTATGTGGAGCATATGGATTTCACAAACTGCCTTCAGGCCAAGCGATCGGCCGCCAGCTCCAGTGCATCCTTCCAAGTCAAGTCCACGTACCGCAGCTCTGACGCAAACTGCCGACGAATTGTCAACAGTGGACGACCAGGACGCCGAGAACTGACGCCTTGTACAATAGGCAAGCATGGTTAAGGCTCTCGTGAGGCATACGTAGTATATGGCCTAGCCAGCCGAAAAATTTTAGACGCAAATAATGCAAACTTCTTTACAGAATATAAAACGCGCTTTCCCTCCAAGTGTCCGATGTTTACGTTTCTAGGGACAAATACAAAAAGGTAAAACGATCAGAAGTTAAAAAAAAAAAAAAAATACTCATAGTTAAATTATTTACACAGAATAAACTTGCATGCATCGCAAAGTAGGAAAATAACTACTTTATGCACTCACCGGATTCACAAATTATTTTTAAAACTATGTTATTGATTTGTAAATATTATGTTATTGTAAGTATTATGTTATGATATTATGTTATTATGGATGAAAGTAAATTGAATGCAGTTGAAATGCGATCTCTCAGGCGAATGTGTGGTAAAACTATGTATGATAGGTGCACTAATGTTGAAATTAGAGCAGAATGCAAGGCTGAGATAAGCATTATCAACAAAATTAAGAAAGGTCTTTTACGTTGGTTCGGTCATGTAGAGCGAATGGATGATGAAAGAACATCTAAAAAAATATATGATGCGACTGTGCCTGGATGTAGAAGTCGAGGAAGGTCGAGAAAGACATGGCATGATCTAGTAAAACAAGTGCTTGAAAGTGGGCATGTAAGAAGTCGTAAATAATCGACGTGCGTGCATGAGGAGATGTATGAATGTGGAGGAAGCAAGAGAAGTGTGCCAGGACAGAGTGGTGTGGCGTTCTATCCTCTCTGCCTACCCCTTCGGGAAAATGGCGTGATGGTTAGTTAGTTAGTTAGTTATGTTATTGTAATGCAACCGAATCCTTGACACTGGAAAATGGCTGTTTGGCATGTTTAACTTAAAGGTATTATTTGAAAACGATTGCAGTCACACACATTTCACATTATAAATAATACGAGTAAAATATAAAACAAACTGTCATTTATTTCTTATCAGGCAACTTAAATAATTTAAAGTAAAATTTTAATTGAACATGACTTATTATTCAGCAAGAATCTCATACGTAAAAAGGATTTCTGATAAAATGCTTAGCATTATTCTTAATAGATGGCAGGGAGAAATCGTATATGGAGCGTGGCGCCATTTCACTGTAACTATACAGGTTCTGATAATTGACATAACATGAATAATTAATACTATGTAGACTATATGGGGAATGTTTTTTATTGTAAATATCAATATGCAGCCAATTTTGTGAATTCGATAATATTATAACTTTATATTAGCTAGTGTAAGAATCTTTAAATCCAGGGTTTCTTCTGTTAAAAAAATAATCTTTCTATAGTTATTTGCCAAAAAAGAAAGGTTGTGTGAATTGTAATATTTTTCGAGTTCACTATTGAAATAAGGTCAAGTCTCGAGTACATTATTCAATATCGGCAAAAAAGAACTCGATCGTTTGAAGTGGGTACTTGGTTATCCATTCCAACTAAAAAACCCGCGTCGGCTGTTTTTCTTTCGATATTTCACTGAAAATAAACATATTTAGACAGCAACCTTTTTATTCACTGTTTTTATGACTGAATTAATAAAATGAAGATATCTTGACAAAGTTGGTTTTATTCCCGTTTAGTTTTAATGGGAAACGCAAACCACGATATCTCTTCAATATTTATCACTTTATCGTGCCAAATTCAGAGTTGCGTGTTGAACTTTGTCTCTCGTGATACTCGTACAATAAGAAATATATTGCCATGGTTTTGTATGCATTAAATAAGCGTGCATGCAGATAGTTTTTTTGCTGGCGTTGCAATGCAGCTAAAGTTAGAAAACGCCTACTGACGCTAAATACTGCAGGTATTCCACCCCTAATAGTTGCATCAAATGTAATGAAATATGTTCATTTATTATTTTGGCGCAGAGTGACTGCAATTTTAATACTACCCGAACAATTTAGAAATTTAATGTATACAAAATAAGGCATGCGACGAAATTGTATTTTAAGAAATCCAAATTCTGTTCAATCTATTGACGTCACCATGTACAAACAAACAAACATACTTTATTTTATTTATTTACGGAAAAATCCATTTTAAATACATAGTTAAGCATACAAGGGATAACAAGCAGTAAAAATAAGTGACAGAACACTAAATTGGTGAAGCTTACACAGTTAGAATAAAATGTGGACACACTCAATACAGGATCGGGTCTACTTCAGTGAATGTTTAAATCTTGATAGACTTACACCAAAGAAGTTCAGATCCCGTCTTGAGTTTACAATACGACACAATCGAGACAATGGGGCATGAAAACCATAGTTAGTTTTGTGGTGACTAAGGAACAGCACGTCATTATTTCTCAACCTACGGACTGGAATACAAAAAGTCACTAGAGTCAGTAAAGATAGTGCATCTGTCATGCCATTTAGCAATTTAAATATGAAAATGGAATCAATGTTACTTCTACGCTTTTAAAGACTTCTCAACATTGACTCCATATCTTCAAAGGTGTAATCATCTCTCCCCAGACCGATCATCTATGCTACTTTTCTGAGTAGGCGGTGTTGCACCGATTCAATATGGTTGATACGGCCTACATGGGAAGGAGACCAGATAACAGAAGCATACTCCAAGAGAGGACGAACAAGTGAACAGTAAAAAGTTTCTAGTATAAGAGGACATACGTAGATGAACTTATTTTTGGTTCTGGCTAATTACTTAAACTTAATAAGAAGATAACCGGTTTTTGTAAATCGTGTAATTACCTAATCACAATTTGGACATAGTCTCCTAATTTATGTATAAAATAAAACTGGTACTAAAGTAACCCACTAAACTTAAGCTTTTAAATTACGTTTATTGAGTTTCTCACAAGCTTCACATGATGATTTTTTTGGGTTGCCATACCACATATTTTGGTACAACAACTCAGTAAAATACAATATATGTTTATAATGTGTTTATGAATTGTACCTACTTATATAATAACTTAACTAATATGTACTGTACATTGTACTTTTACAATAATTCAACTATTTTAAAATGTGCTAAAATAATGTATCCTGCGAGTATGCAGAAGTCGAGGTAGGTCGAGAAAGACATAGCATGATCAAGTATAGCAAATACTTATGTGAAAAGTCGGAATAATCGACGTGCGTGTATGAGAAGAATGAATCTAGAAGAGGCCAAGGAAGTGTGCCAGGACAGAGTGGTGTGGCGTTCTATCATTTCTGCCTGACCCTTCGAGGAAATGGTGTGGCGGTTAGTTATATATTATCAAATGTATTAAGCAGGCGTCAATCAAAACAACTTAGTCCCTATTATATTCGTAGAATTGTTATTTATCCATCTCCCTTAACAATCCCAAATCGATGCTGTCTTAATACTATTACCTGGAAGTTAAGGTAAGATTAAGCTTCAAAGGAGCTTACCAATAAAATTAATTGGGTTGTACTTCAGTCTTAACTACTTCCAGCAGAGGTTAATGCTTTCTATTAATTAAAGTCTACTTATACTGATACAATATTATTAAATACGTTATTAACCAAGACAGGGTTTTCACGTGATTGATCGCCAATTTTAAGGGTTTTTTAACAGCTATTTTTAGATAGCAAAGTGAGCCTGCTAGTATTACGGCTTGTAGCAAGTAACAGAAACAACAGAAAACGGCAGAGTTCAGAAAGAACTGGGAGTGCGGCTTGGAGTACCGGGCGCCGCATTCAACAGTATGAAAGCTGTTTTAAGATCGGATGTTTACTCGGTTAAAAGAAAATGCCGGCCTTTTAACGTCTGCATCACATCTATGGCTACGAATCATGGTACCTACCCAGGGCCCAAAAGACCAAATTTCTGAGTTTTGAGAATAGGTGTCTTAGGAGAATATTAGGTGTGCGGTGGTTTGACTTTTTAAGGAACACAGAAGTGACACGAACACGACACAAGAAGAGCAATCCTTGGTGTCTACTGTCATCCGACGTAGGCGTTTCGGCTGGCTAGGCCATATACAACGTATGCCTCCCGAGAGCATTAACCATGCTTGCCTTTTTTACAAGGCATCACTTCACTGAGATATTTTATATATATATTTTGTTGATATTTTATTATGTTCATGTGTACAAAAAGTGATGGAAAGTGTTCGTGTGAAAAGTCGGAATAATCAGCGTGCGTGCATGAGAGATAAGCATATATGAATACAAAAGAAGCAAGGGAAGTGTGTCAGGACAGAGTAGTGTGGCGTCCTATCTTCTCTGGCTACCCCTTCTGGGAAATGGCATGATGGTTAGTTAGGTTTTATTATACTGTATAGTTGGTTCTAAGTGTATTTAACATTTAAAAGAAATATATGGATATCCATAAATGGAAAATATTTTTTTTATGCAAATGAAAAAAATAGGTATAATATACTTCATCGTAAAAATGCATCTGTGTAAGCCTAAGTTCGATTTTTAAAGTGTTGTTTAATTTAAATACGTCTGTTTCTTGTATGTTCTGAAAAAACATCTAAATAAATAGGAATTTATTGAATACGATAATTAGTTTACATCATTAAAAATGTTATTGATATAACTACCTCATTTTGTGACTCTGACGTAGTCGTTTTGTTTCACAAGAATTCAATTAATTCTTTTAATGAGAAAACACGTAAGAATTTAATTCCAAAGTGTTTTTCTTTGTTAAAAATATAATTTTCAAAGTAGGTACATGGAAACAACCTGATTAATTTCGGCATTCCGAATCCAACCAAATTCTTTGAGATGAGTTTATATTACGTTTGAAAACATAAAAATAAGAAAGACATCAAAGGTTTGAGGTACAATGCGAAGCAAAATAAATGCTAACATTAATGCCTACGCATACATTGTTCTTGTGAATTGTAATCAGGCTTGTAAAATTTGAAGAATATGTTAATTTGTTAAATAATTTAGACGATATATTTTATAATATGACCTAAAAAACTGTTGGATGTTTAAAACGAAAAAAAAATCGACCCTGTAAACGATATTTCATTATTTTTCTCAAAACAACAACCCTTCTTATACGTTATGTATATTTGTATTTTATCTGACTTGGTATCTACTGTCATCCGGTGAAAGCGTTTTGGCTGGCTAGGCCATATACTGCGTATGCCTCCCGAGAGCCTTAACATGCTTGCCTATGTTACAAGGCATCAGGTTCTCGGCGTCCTGGACTCCACTGTTTGCCGGCAGTTTGCGTCAGAGCTGCGGGACGTGGACTTGACTTGAGAGGATGCACGGGAGCTGGCGGCCGACCGCTTGGCCTGGAGGCAATTTGTAGAATCCATATGCTCCATACAGAGAGCGTATGATGATGATGATTTACATAAAAATGAATTTCGATTTGACATCTCAATGTTTGGAAGGGAATATGGATACCTAGGGGTTTACAGGGCTTATGACCTGTCATTGGCTGGGTTAAGAGGCCACTTGATGTAACATTTCCCATTTCACCTAGTATTTGATGTCCATATCTGCCAATTATCAGAACTTGTTTTGTATTAACCTAGCTAACGACAGGTCATAAGCCCTGTAAACGCCTCGATGTATCTATATTTCCTTCCAAACTTCTCGTCTCTGTTGAGTTGTCCAATTGTAATTATTAGCCCGTAATGGGTGAAATCCAGTTTTTGTCTACAAGTATTTGGACACACTCAAAATGTTGCTTATGAATTTCGAATATTATTTCTGATACTGAATATTCTAAATAATAAAAAAGTAAGAGAAACTTAAGTAGCGGTTTTGTATTCCGATAAAATTGGAAATGCATTAGATCGCCATATTTCCCAAATGACCCTAAACGGAATAACAGCAGCTGTGTAGAAATGCAAACCCATAGAATAATAGTCTAATATTATGCAAGGGTAATCGCCTGCTTTAATGTAATGGCTTCCGCTCTTGCTGAATCGTAACTCTAAAGAGGTTAATGAAAATCAAATAAAACCATGGCAGATTAACCTTTGGAGTTAAGCTTATTCTAGTTGCACTAATAGTTTATTGTTTCATTATTTGTTTCGTCCTACACTTAATAATCCCTTATTATTTTGACATTAATGGAACTTTTACTAATAATATTGGTAAATAAAAGACATCTGAATGCTGCCAATTTTTACCAGGTAGATGAGCGGTTATTTTGAACTAAAATGCTTGCGATATACATCGAGTTCCAAATAAATTGATTTTAAAAACTGAAGCGTTCAAGTTTTGTAATACTTACCCACAAATTCATCTACAAATCTTTCCACTTTACTTTGATTAATAATATTTAATTTTTACATGCAATAGTAGACACTTATAAATAATGCCACAATAACAAATAAAATTTTATCGTAGCCTTTTTCGGCATAGTAAAATAAAATGAAATTTGCTGATTCAATACAGTTCGGACGAACATGTTTGAACTATTTGCATTTGTTTACTGAAAGAATGGAACTTTTTACCTGAAAAGAAAATCGTAAAATATAATGGTCCATAAAATTCTAAATGTTTTCCGAATACATAAAAAATATAAACATTAAATTTAGGTGATATTTAGTGCTCTGTCAGTAAAATGCTGAAGTCACCACTACTTCCTACAAGTATTACGAGAGGGATGAAATTAATGTCCCTCGAATATTATAATGCTCTTATGAATTAATGTAACATAATGTAATTATAGCGGGTTGAAAATTATTAAATATTAACATTAAATATTAGTTAACTTCTAGCCAACCCATCCAACAGAAAAGTTGTATTTTTTTTTCTAATCACGCTCAATTGATATTTCACTAACTGTTATTGACTGGCACTGAAGCGTAAGACCGATCAACTTGTCTTCATGTTATAAATTGTCAAGATCCACTGTATTTTCTCTACCAATGCAGTGTCCCATGTAGATAGGGAAAAGTAGTTTTTAAAGGGTAAAGATGAATAATAACACTTGTTTTTTAAATACTTTTCTCTGCTGTAAGAAAACATCAACATCATTGTGTAGGGAGATTTTGTTGTATTTAGGCAGGGATAAAAAGAATTCCGCGTAAGTTCCAATGTACCATCATTGGTACTCAAATTACGGCGGGGTGCATCAAGGTTAATTTGAGCAACAATATCTTGGGCACCAATATGGTAAGATATTATTTTACAAAGAAATATTAATCCAGCTGGAACTCTTCTTACTTCTAAATTAAATACGTGGAAGTATTCTAGGTGACCTAAATAATTTTATAATCCATTCGTAAATATTAAGAATTTAAAAAATAAAGAAAGTGAGCATTTGAGAAGTCGGAATAATCGACGTGCGTGCAGAAGATGTATGCAAGTGGAGGAAACAAGGGGAGTATGCCAGGACAGAGTGGTGTGGCGTTTTACCTCTCTGCCCCTTCCGGAAAATGGCGTCATGGTTAGTTAGTTAGTTAGTTAAAAATAGGAATTATTGAAATAGGAGTATTATAATGCTTTATTCCCATTTCGTTCGCTTAGTAAGCGTAAAAACTTAAGTGAAAGAGAATCGAAAACCATACATAATAAAAAAGTACTAAATGCTTAATAAAAAATATTTAAAATGAAAATCTTATGCTTACTTAATTTGAAAAAATTAATGCACCATATTAATTTAATGGGAATAGCCGATTTAAAAAATTCTGTTTAAAGGCTCTATTCATTATTAGCAAAGCGCTTTCGTGGCATAAGTGTATAAATTTTCTGAATAAAGATTTAGTGAAATTGTAAATACTTGGCATTAAGGTAGTGCATTCAAGCGAAGGAACAAATCTAAAGCCTTCTCTTCTATATGTCTGCCCTTATACTCCTACTAATTTGCGTGATAAAGCTTATGCGTGAGAATCCACTTTATTTGATTGAATTCTACTCCAGACTAATAAATTACTTACGTAAAATGTGGTGCGGTAAATTACTTCAATAATCTTTTACATACTGCATAAATATGTGGAGAAAATTGGTGAAAAAAGTTATATCAATCTGCCTCAAAAATATGCTAAATTTATACAATAGTTTTTCTAAACTTATCTTTCTTAAATATTAGATAGACAATTTTTTTTTATTACAATGCAACTCTCCTTAAAGAAAATTCTCGAAAAGTTTTGATATAATATGACAGCGTGCTAATTTTTTGTTTGTTTAGATTTCATACAAATTTACAAAGAATAGTTGAATGTGAAGTTACAAGTTACAAGGAAAAGTTGTACTTTTAAAGAATCTTAAGGAAGACAATTTATAAAACAATGTTTAGTTTCTGTGTAATCAAACTATATTATAAACACTAAGCATGTACTTGTTTGTATGTCATTGATGTTAAAACTTTATTGTATTGATTAAGCTTTAAAGCACTCCATAAATAGATTTCTTAAGAACCAAATTAATATCAAGTTCACAAGATATATCATAAAGATATATATATATATTATTTTGTGTAAATATTGCAATTTTCGTAGTCTAAACAGTGCAATTTTTAAAGTTTAAATAAAGTTTTTTAAAAAGTTTTAAAACGAAGTTTTTTCATTTAAATAGTTTATAATGAATAACTACAAAGTGAGTGCTTTTAACATAAATTTCCAAATAAATATTTGATCGAAATTTAAAAAAAAAAAACTTTAAAAATGCTGTTTGTAGATCACATTTGCAGTGATAATAGAAATACGTATATCCAGTAATAAAACAACTTCAAAATTTGTAATATTTTATATATTTGTTAAAATTTTCGTCCCCAGATGATATTAATAGGAGGGCGTAGATTAAATTAATTTTGGCCCTCTCAAAAGCAGTATACATGATCTACTCGTGTAACATTTTATATGCAAGTAAATTCATAAATGTCCACAGACTATAAAAGACTCACAAACTTTATCGATTCTCCCAAATTGGCCGAAATATATTCCTTGTATGTACAACGTCGAACATGCTTTTACATTTGTTGAAGATAAAATTTTACGGTTATCAGTAAACATTGAACATATTTTTTTCACACAGTTTCCCACTAAAACTAACTGTCTACCTATAAATTCAGTCTTAGGTCAGGACATGATAACTACCATTGTAGAAAAGTTATTTTGTTACTTTTTGGTTGATTTAAAAAATTTGCAATTAGTTTTAATCAAACAGAAACCGATTATGATAATGATAAAACAAAATAAGATCGTTATTTATGTTAAAAAATTATTTGTATAAAAAGATTTAAAAAATCATTAATTAGCATTTCTGTCACTATATTTTTTTTTTTTTAAATTAACAATTTGCTTACAAGCTATTTATATGCTAGTTCAGATTTTTTAAGATTTCAATAGCAAGTCTGCTTAGCACACTGGATAAACATCACGGTGGTACCAGGTTCGATTTCAAATAAGATCACCATTATTCACACTTAATTTTTTTATATTTTCATTTATTTACAAAACCAACATAGTCATCACAGAATATAATATTATAAGATGAAGAACCTTAGTTTGGATGACCAATAACGGGTTTTAAATAATAACAATTAAAATTATAAACAAGGTTACAGTGCCTAAATAATAATAAGAAAGGATGATGGAAAAGGGGGATGAACGAGAGTAGAAGTAATATACGATTCCTTAGTAATTAGGCCTGCTAGTCTGTTAAAGTTAAAAAAATAACCCCTTTCACAGTTCCACGCTACGATGTTTTAATGTACGACCAAGCTGTTTGTTTGCGACTACGACACCTTTGGTAGGTTTTCTAAAAAAAGTTTTACAAATCTCTTTATCGATCAGTTGGGTCAATATGCCAAAAAAGTTTACGGTTGTTATATTGATTTCACAGACTGCCCTTATACTGTTTTCCCCACTTGCTAATAACATTATTGTAACCACTCACTTTATTACGACAAAACCAACACATAAGAAAAATCCGATTACAATAATTAAAAATTAAAAAATCTTTACAATTAGACATCTCAACAGAGACGAGAAGTTTGGAAGGGAATATGGATGTTTACAGGGCTTATGACCTTTCATTGCCTGGGTTAAGTGGCCACTTGATGTATTACAACATTCCCCATTTCACCTAGTGTTTGATATCCATATCTGCCAATTATCAGAACTTGTATATAAAATATATACAGAGAAATGGCGCGGCGCTTCACATGTGAACACTCTCTGTCATGTAATGGGTGAAATCCAGTTTTTGTCTACAAGTATTTGGACACACTCAAATGTTGTTTTAAAAAATCTTTGTTTATAAAGTATGTAATTTTCTTAAAATCTCCTTTGCTTTTCATTATTATTTGGTCTCCGCAAACGGGGCGGCGTAGGTGTGAGTAAATGGTATGCAAGGAATGCCAAAGTATTAGCATACCTACCCTTAATTCAAATTCCATTTACGTCCCTCTAGAAAAGTATGTGCGTGAAATACCATCAGTGAACAAGCGTGCCTACTGCCTAGTCAAGGGAAACCATAATAAGAATTATTGTGTAAATCTTAATAGGTTTTTCAGAAACCGTAAAAACGACGTTTCTAACCAGATTATTCATTTTTCATTTCCTACCCTTTCTAGAGGTTTACTACGTACTGAGAGCTATCGGTTGTTTTTCAGAAGAATTAATTAGGCACTTACAAGGCTTTTGAGCATTCATTACATAAATAATAAATTTCCATATTCCTTTATGCCTTACTTGTCGATTTTAGTGAACTGAACATTTTTTAGGGGCAGCCATATTATTTTATATTTTATTTGCACGACCATCCTGGCGTCGTTGGTGGTGCTGGGCATGGGGTTCTTATGCCAGGTGTCCGCAGCCTCCGATGTACCACTAACTGGGAATTTTTATTTTATTTAACCACTTCAACACTAATAAATAATGATCGTATAATCGATCGATCGATAAATAATGATACTAATAAATATTGATCGGGGTAGAAACTAACATCCCTACCACTGTTAATTTGGGCCGACTCTGGTTGGTTTGGGTGATGGAAACAATGAAAATTATAATACATAAGCCGAAACGGTGGTAGGGGTACAATGAAAGCATTTGTTCGCGTACATAATCGTAAATTCATCCGTATTTTTATCACACTAACAATCTTAAAATCGCGGTTTAGCTTGTTGAAAAAATCGGTAGAGTTGGCTGGACTGAAAAAAGACTCAATAGTCTTTAAAGCAGTCTAGGGAAAGGGTGGGGCTTTCATTGTATTCTCCTTTTGTAGAGCAAAAATACAAAATGACTAAATATTATTTTATATTATGTTAGTGCTAAAACGTATTTTACTATCTACATCAAGATGTACCAGTCTAGTACCCTCGTAAGCCGTATCTATTCTTCCAGTAAATTCGGAAAACAATGAGCGGTATATCATTAATGTACCACCGGGAATTTTATCTTACTCATTGAAAAGAATATTTGAGTGGAACAAGAGAAAAACAGGATCTGACAGCGAAATTTTGTCCGTTTCAAACATTTATCACTTTTATATTTTATTTTCTATTCGATACAAGTTTTGTATCAAAATAATGTTACGATAAAAAATCGTATTATTTAGATTCTGTAAACGGAAAGGGTGGGGCTTTCATTGTAACCACTTCAACAAGCCAGGAGGCCCAATTATAGAGGGGAATAACGTCACAAACACCCAGGATTGAGAAAAACAACTTTCAATTTTTTTGTGTGTTTCTCACCGAGAATCGAACTCGGAACTTCCGTATCGTGAGTCCATATTCATAGTAATGCCGTGATATACTAACGTTCCGTCTCCCCGCAGATGTCACCACCATTCTGGCATCGCTGGTGGTGCTGGGCATGGGGTCCTCCGGCCAGGTGTTCGCAGCCTCCGCCCTGAGAGGACTCCGCTTCTTCCAGATCCTGCGCATGGTGCGGATGGACCGCCGTGGTGGGACCTGGAAGCTACTCGGCTCCGTGGTCTACGCTCACAGACAAGTAAGTTTTATTACGAAATATCAATTAAAATTAAAACAAATTAAAAATAAATTTTCTCGTATGCTACAAAAAACCTAGGATGAGAAGAAAATCGACGATGTATTGGTTCAGAAAAAAAAGAGTTTAGGAAAAGATCTGTTTGATTTTCCAACGAAGAAGATGTTAATATTTTAGTACAATTTTTCTGTCACCAAATTGAGGCACTGAGGACCAGAGGAACTTAAGCGACATTTTGAGAGTACTTGGCAAAATGGCTTCTTGGTATTTATGACTTGTTTTTTATATCAAATGATAACGATTGTGGTTTATTTTTTGCATTTCTAAGTAACTAACTAACTAACCATCACGCCATTTTCCCGAAGGGGTAGTTAGAGAGGATAGAACGCCACACCACGCTTCTTTCTCGATTATTCCGACTTCTTACATGCCCACTTTCAAGCACTTGTTTTACTTGATCATGCCATGTCTTTCTCGGCCTTCCTCGACTTCTACATCCAGGCGCATTTTAAATTATTTTAATTACCAGGTAAATTATTTTACAAAAACGAGAGTAAAGCATATTTCACTGACGTTTACTTTGGAAAAAGGTTGCAATATAAAACTATTCTTGCATAATAAATGACTATTAAGTTAAATTTTATACTGCTTGCTGTAAATGAACTTGGTTTCTGAAAATTTGCATTTATGGTTGTGTAATAAATCAATACAGGCTTACGCTTCAATTTAAGGCAATATAATTTTGTGCGTAGTATTTCTTTCAATGGCATAGGTATACGTGACACATTTTAAATTAAAACGACCTAATTCAAAATAGGTCGTTTATGGAAATGGAAAATGAAGCAAGTAAATTTTCGTAACCTCGTATATGAAAATTATATTTTGAAAGTAGAATGATGGAATATGTTACTTATAATATCGTATTATGTTAGTCAAAGTTTGAAAAAGCAACAAATAGGGACCTAGATAATCATCTCAAATAAAAATCATATACTGTTTAATAAAGCTTTAAGATGAGATTAATTCGAAAGAAAGCAAATAAATAAAAAATACATTTGGATTATTATAAATGCATCATCGGTGATCAAGCAAGATTCACAAATCATACCAAAAAGGCTCCAAATTATACTAAATGTAAAAGCAGCGGTAATACTTATATTGCAATTTTTTTAAACCTACGGACCTAGTTTTTTTTGTTCTTTGCTTACTGCAGAATTTAAAATTTTGATGGATCGCAAATTTTGGATATTCTTAATTTTTCCATTACTCTCTTCATTAGATTCTAAAATAATTTGACGTTTTTCTTTTCAAAAATTTACATCTAAATCTAGACCATCCATGTACCGTTGTTTGCCTTTTCATTTCTTATTGACACAGTGTAAACGACTGTTATTGGTTTCATGATCTCATCAATCCTTTAGTGGTTGGTAATTTAACGGGAGTGCGGTGGATGGGCGGGTAGTTAGAGGGATGGTTGGGGTGGGTGAGTGATATTTGAATTCAAATAAGGGCTGTATTATATGAGACAGAAAATTGGCACATGAAGATTGGATCTCGTTGAGAGTATTCGCGAGAATCTTTTTAAGAATCACTTGATCCTTGGCAAATGGAGTCGTTTCCTTTGGCTATATAATTTAAGTTGTGATTTCAGAGTGCTTTTGTAATGGTAATGTTTCTCATCTTCATAATTTTCTCTACAAAAGTTGAAGTGTTGTAAGCTGTATAGAAATTACTTTTTTAAAGATCGAAATAAAAGTTCTTCTTTATTTCAATTTGATGTTTATTGTGAATAATAAATAAAATCTAGAATTCTAAGATTATGGAACTGGAATAATTGAGTAGGTAAAATTTAAGTTCTGTAGACTTTAGTTTACCACTATGCTACGAGGCGGACCACTGGTGCTGAAGCGTAAGACTGATCATCTTGCCTTTATATAATAAAATGATGAAGATACACTGCACCCCGTGTACCGATGCAGTGCCCATGCAGTGCACCATTGGGTGCGGATAAGGGAATGTATGTATGTAGACTTTAGTTTTTCAAAGCGGTTTTACAAAGTTCTTTGTAATTTAATATGTAATATGCAAAAATGTACACTTACATATTATTGAGTCAAAACTCAATTTTATATTCACTTGGACACTTTGTATTGTCGATCTTTAAGATCGTTACGTTTTTCTGTAATTTGTTCCAAAACAATACATTTCTAGAAATAATAAAGCGTTCTTGGTCTAGACAAGAAAATATAAAATACTATCCCAGAGGTCACGGGAAAACAAATAGGGTTATTTCTTTTGTAATAATTTTACCCCACGGGTCGGTGGTGAAATTGTCAAAGGTGAAAATAACGGATAATGGAAACTAAAAGGTGTAGAATATTCATCACAAGATCAAGGGATTTATCTATTTGATGTTCCCTGAGATTTGTTTTTGCATAGTCAGCAGGTAAACACTTTTCAAATTCTGGATTTGATGAAAAACACCTCTGAAAAATACTGGGCTTTTGTTAAACATTTGCTAACGGCCATTCATGAATGATATTGTTGTTTTGTCTATCTGTCTATCTCTATAGTGTAGTGGGGTGGCAAACCGTATACAAATCAATAGTCAGAAAGCTATATTGTTGGAAATTAATACTGTACATTATATTTAAAATAAGTGTATGTCTGTTGTCTCCGTAAATAAATATTTAAAAGTTAGTGTTTAGTTTACGATATCTCAACAGAGTGAATAGGGTTTTTTCAAGGAGTGGTCACATGATGTTTTACACATGCATTCATTCCCCTCCCCTCTTTTTCCCTAAGCCCTCCTCAATTGATCCCTTCTCTTCCATGTCCCACCACCGAGACCCTGGCTGCTGATGCTCGGGTGGATGTCTGGGGTGGGGGGGCTGGCGAGGCAGTATGCCGGTCTCTATACGGGTGGTAGTACTTACTACTAAATAATGATCGGGGTAATAACTGACGTTTCCCTAGCACTGTTAATTTGTTTGAATCTGGTTGTTTTGGGTGATAGATACAATGGCAATTATAATACATAAGCCGAGACAGTGGTAGGGGCAATGAAAACATTTATTCGTGTACCTGCATCATGTAAATTCATCCGAATTTCGATTACTCTGACAATCTTAAAATCGCGATTTAGCTTGTTGAAAAAATCGGTAGAGTTATGCTGGACTGAAAAAAGACTCAATAGTCTTTAAAACAGTCTAGGAAGGGTGATGTTGATTTAGATTGATGTTTTACATGCTTAGGAACATTAATTTCTGTTTTTTAACGAATATCCAGACCAGCTAATTTTTGAATGGCGAATGTTAAAATTAGTCATGTGTCAGTCTCTTAACCCAGCCTACGACAGGTTATGAGCTCTGTAAACACTTGAATATTCACATTCTCTACCTTGTAAAAAGCTGCTGCATTTATGCTGAAATTTGGTAAATTAAAATGGATGTAATGCGTAAAATATCAGATGTTTGGACAAGTATTTGGGCATACTCAAAATGTTGTTTATTAGTATGTAGGTATATGGGTTCCGTTTACGCTTGACATGTCTAGTTTATTATTTTTGGCCGCCGTAACTTAACAGGTTAGTATAACAAATTATGCCTTGCACAGTCAATTAAACCACAATTGAATTTTCTCAAGTGGTATGAGACTCAACAAAATCTTATCACAGCTGAAAACGTTTCAGGACCTCAAACGATCTATCAATATATTATCTAAACGCGAAGTGTATGTAATAAACATAGAGTATACGTAATAAATAATTACTACTACTGCTACTACTTTCCCTTATCCGCACCCAATGGTGCATAGGGCACTGCATTGGTACACCAAGTGCAGATGTATCATGATCATTTTGATGTGAAGATGATCAGTCTTACGCTTCAGTACCTACCAGTCCAAGGTATCACACATGAAATATTAAAATGAAAATCACATGTAAATAAATATTTCATGTTGACCTCCTACGAGAATCGAGCCCGCGACCTCATACACAGTAGCCAAACGCGCTACCACTGCGCCACGGAATAATTACATGGATATAATTTATTTATTTACTTTGCAAAATATAATATATATTCAAGAATTACAAGACCTAAATATGAGGCGTTAAAAACGTACCTTCTTCTTGAAGTGAATCCCCATTTTGTATTTACTGTCACCTTGTGTTTGTGTTGCTAAGGGAGGGGGATGACACCAACTCCGGGCCCGGGGTGAGAGCGCCAGTTCTCGGTCCTCATTTATTTTCCTGGCATGTGTCAAATTAGCGTATTCGCCATGTTTAGCTCGCTGCCTATTTGCTGTCAAAGGTCCCGGCAGACCTCATCGCCTTGGGTGGGGTGGAAGGATTTAGGCACGGATTGAAACTTAGTTATTCAATAGCTAGACAAAGTTTCAGCAACTTGTTTAACTCATCAAACGCCTCTGAAATTTGCAAGGTAGGAACGTTTAATTGTTTAATTACATCATTATTGGGTTTCGACTAGATAGGTAGTATTTGAGTACAAAGGTAGAATCATAATTTTAAACGTCTTTTATGCTGAATAAATATACATACGACGTACATACAGTGTGTCTCGCCATGAGGTGCACATCTGAAATGAGATTTCCGGCGACCTTCTATCAAAATATCGAAAATGAAGATTTTTTAAAATCTTTTTTTCATAAACATTTTTTCTTCCCGTTGGGAATCGAAATAATACTTACTATAGTTTTAAATTATACTAATTTTTTAACAAATTAATCAAAAAAACCGCATAAAAAGTGTTGTCTACAAAAAATATGGCAAAAAACTCCGGAAGAAGATTCTTGGGAGATCGTAAAAAAATCCAACATAAAAATTAAATTTACCTATTACTTAAAATTTTTAAAAAATACATTTCTATCGATTGATTTTGGTCTAGTTTTATCTTAATTCGGATGTGCATTTTATGGCGGGACACACTGTATATTAATTTATCTTATGCACGTCATCGGCATTTGGATCATAGATAATATAAATTTAAAACTAATTACATGAACACAAGTATAAGAAGTGTTTTCATCGTAAGAACTTCTTTTTACTTTTTTACCCGCTTCCTACGTGGAACATAAAAGAATTCTCGAGAACCTTTTAAGGTGTGTGATTATTGTTTCCCATAGTCAAGTCCGGGCTACACAGCGGTGATGCTTTTTGACGTTTTGTAAGATTATATACTATTAGGTTTACCTTCACAAGATAAGTGCTTGATTTCTCACAGCTAAGTTTCATCTTTGGTCCGCCTCGTTATTTAGTGGTTACCACGTTAGGCATCCATGAGATCGCGAGTTCGATTCCCGAGGGGATTTACATAAAATATTTGTTTAAAATGTGTCTTTAGACGCTGAAGTGTAAGACTGATCATTTCACCTTCATGTAATACAATTTTTAAAAAAAGTGCTCTGGTATTACTACTCATGTATCATTAGGTGCGGATGAATTAATGACTTTTTGAGGAAACGAATTCTTCAAAGAAAGATTTCCTCTTTTTTAAGATAACCGAATGGTTAATGCTTCTTGGGATGTGAAATATGGACTCGCAGTTACTTGATCTTCATCTGTTAATAGCGGGTAGATGCATCATGGATTTTTCTACATTATTATAGTCCGTTTTCACATCAACGTAAGCAGACCAGTTTCATCTTCTTTTCTTCCCCCGTCTCATAACGTCTCTAATAAAAGAAAAAAAGCGGAATAAGGCAGTGCTTTAATTTATTATTTATAACATGTACTTTGTATTCCTGTTACGCACTTTACGGCCATTTTTTGTCCCTTTTCTTGTTTAGTTTTTTTTACAGTTTCTCTACAAACATGGCTGCTTTTTCTGTGAAAGCTCTCGGGTACCAGGCGCCTAGTGCTTAGCTTGACAAGTCACATACAAATAATGCTTTCTTTTATACATACGTAACACTTAGCCAACCTTTTTTCATACACCAATATTATTTTATCGAAGCTAGTTGAGCAAAGTTGCCGGGCTTGTTTTTTATAGCACGTTTCTTTCTGTGATATTTAATTCCGTATTTTGTATGTGAACAATTTCTTCGCGGCTTAAATATTTATTTGATGTTTTTTTTATACGCAAGTGTGCCGTAATAGTCTAGACAATAGCTCATAAACAGAGGTTCTTAGTTCATTTCTTGATGAAATTACATTTGAAATATATTATGTAGTAGGTATGTATTTTCAAGTTTTTTTTTTAAATCTAGCATATATTTTGGTTTTTGGAAAGATAAATTCCACATTCCGAAGCTCCATTCCCAACTCCAAGACTCGAGTGTTCAACCAATGCATTCTCCCCGTCCTTACTTATGGCGCGGAAACAATGACTCTGACCAAGCAATCTTCCCATAAGTTGCAAGTTGCACAAAGGAGCATGGAGAGAATTATGCTTGGAATAACATTAAGAGACCGAAAAAAGGAACGATTGGATCCGACGCCAGACAAAGGTCTGCGACGCGTGGTGGAGCAAATTGCTTGGTTGAAGTGGAAATGGGCCGGTCTCATAGCCAGAATGACGGACGACAGATGGACGAAACGCGTTCTGGTGCGGAGACCGAGAAACCAGAGACCTCAAGTACGTCCACCGATGAGATGGGTGGACGACATCAGGAAGGAAGTCTGCTGGAAGACAGTGGATGGGGGCGGCGCAGGATCGGGAGGAGTGGAGACGGCAGGGGGAGGCCTATGTCCAGCAGTGGACCTCAACGGGCTGAAGTGATGATGATGATGATGATATATTCTAGCATTGAATAAGTAAAATTGTACATGATAATAATTGTAGGTTATGCAAGTGATAATTTTTAGCAATTATAAATAATTGCTTTTTTGCACACGAGATAGATAAGTCAATGACCCTCGATTTATACTACAGCAAACTATCACAAAACTTGCACCCCATCAATGGCCGTCATAGAAAAATATGTACATTTTATCGATTTGTCACATATTCACAATTCAACATTTAGGTTATGATGTTTGGTTTTTGTCAGTTTTATTATTATTTAAAAAATCATCCATGAATGTTTAATGTAGAATGCAGGAATTCATATTAATATGAGTTGGATATTGATAACAAAAGCTTTTAGATAAGCGCTTAATTGACCCACACCCATTTTGCCAAAAATAGAATCGAACTGAATCAGGGTCATATAATATACGGAAGCCAAGTTTATCTTACTGCTGCCGGCACCATTTTCGTGGATACTCGGAATATTATGAAAGGACGTTGCTACAAATTGGTTTCCATTATTTCAATACAACATTTTAAAAACGTGTATGTAATCTCAAAATACTATATATACTTTTTTTTAGTTATTTTTTCTATAAATAATGATTTAATAAGAATTATAAGTGCAGTAAATCGAATATAAAACTAGGGTATTTTTTCCGTTTGGTTAGAAGCATCATAATTAAAAAAAACTTAAATCTTATTATCTCTAAAAAGTAATTAAATATTTGTACGACATTTATCCACAACGTGTTATCAGAACGGTACAAAATTATTATTTATTATGAGGTGCAAAAATTATTAAAGCTAAAAATGTGATTTTAAAGAATTGAACATGATTAACTTACAGTTATTTATTTACTGTATGTAAGGCTGCCAAACATAAATAGAATACGACGTTGTGTTCAATACATACTTGTTGAAAAGTACCAATTTCTAATATATTTTTTTTCAATAAGTTCCTCAAACAAACCCCATTTTCTGTTGACAGAGTAACGGAGTATTATTGTGTAGATGTAGACGACAACCTCAAAAAAGGATCAAGTTGTTGTTTTACATCCTTTCCTTAAATAGCTTGTTCAGGAATCGTTCTTCAATTTATTGGACCTAAGATAAGCCTACTCCGATTACATTTCTGCTACGAGGAAAAATGTTTCAACCAAATGTTGCAGAAATGTTTTCCGTGACTTTTCGAAAGTCAAATACTTTTATGTCTCGTGCAGGTGGCGGTAAGGAACAAGGATATTAATATTTATAACCGAAGGATATTCACAAAAAGGAAAATTCGTCTTTTTCTAAGATATATTATTTTATGACGTCCAATGCGTATAATTCGTCACCATTTTACGCCAGAACTTCGTAACGATAACGTACCCCATTCGTTCATATATATGAATGGTGGTCCAGTGGTAGTCCGCCACGACTTGATTCCTACTTTCAAGCACAAGCCGCTCACGTTTAATGGAAAATAGTATTCATAAATTATAATACCCATGCGCAAATCGTTAATCGAAGTTTGTTTTATTAAATGTGTAAAAATTATGTTCTATAAACTTTATTCCTTCCAAGTATTGTTTAATCAGTTAATTAGTTGTCATTTGGCAGATTGTCACCACGCTTCACTACCCTTATGTACGGTAGTGAAGCGTGGTGTTGAAAAAAGAAGGCTGAAAGTAGATTGAATGCAGTTGAAATGCGATCTCTCAGGCGAATGCGTGGTAAGACTATGTATGGTAGGTGTACAAATGTCGAAATTAGAGCAGAGTGCAAGGCTGAGATAAGCATTATCGACAAATTAAGAAAGGTCTTTTACGATGGTTCGGTCATGTAGAGCGAATGGATGATGAAAGAACGGCTAAAAAAAATATATGATGCGACTGTGCCTGGATGTAGAAATCGAGGAAGGCCGAGAAAGACATGGCATGATCAAGTTAAACAAGTGATTGAAAGTGGGCATGTAAGAAGTCGGAATAATCGACGTGCGTACATGAGAAGATGTATGAATGTGGAGGAAGCAAGAGAAGTGTGCCAGGACAGAGTGGTGTGGCTTCTATCCTCTCTGCCTACCCCTTCGGGGAAAATGGCGAAATGGTTTGTTAGTTAGTTAGTTAGTTGTCAGATTGTTTCCTCTACCCTTTACACCAATATTTTATCGTATCTTTCTAGATTCTTGAACTTGATTATTTTTAAGAACCGAAATAAACATAATGTCTAGTTATAAATAAATTTGGCAGAAGTTAGTTTTTCGTGCTGTAAAGAATTTTATTGCTTCTCTGTTTGGACTATTGTGGTCAAATAAAAATTATAAGGATGTATTTGTAATTCAATTTTATGTGTCTTTATCGTGGTAATTAAAAAATAATTTATATGAACACTAACACATACTAACGCGCCTTTTCGCTTTTTTTATTTACCCTCATTTTTAATAATGAAGTTATTAAATGAAGTTCTTTTAATAAAATATCTGTCAATAGTGTTTGTCAATCAAAACGATGCAGGCTCAATATGGACAATGGCTGTTATAATTAATGTTCAACCAAATGTAAAATCAGCTTTTTATTTAAAAATTATCATTTGAATCGTAAAGAATATATTATCTTATTTTTTAAAAGACAAAAAAACTGAAATTCGTTAGGTACTACTAAAACTAAACTGTCAGACTACATTATAGCGCCTCTGAGGTTTGCGAAAACATATTTTTCAAAATTCACCGCATTTAATCAACTTTGGGTTTAAAATTTTATTTTCGTCCGTGGACGTAATTAGTTTAAAATGAATTCATTTGTATACTTGAGTGTTAAGTAAGCAACTTGAACTGGTTAGTGGAATAAATTAAGACTCTCGTTCGTGTAGACTGTAACCTCTACATTTCATTCCAAAATTGTAGGCGCGAAATTTAATTAAAATAACTTCACGCATTTCACCTTACATTACCACACGTGTTAACCGATTGTTCTAACAACCATTATTTAACGTTTCTGTATTTAAGCTCACGTGGATACGTGGATTGAAATTATATCTTAGAAGCACTCATTTTGTAGTTTATTCATAATAAACTATTCAAATAAAACACTTTGTTTTTCACTAATTTTTATTAATAAATCTCCAGACCGAAGACAACGCGTGTCTTTTTTTCAAGGGTTAAGCGCACTTTATAAGATACAAAAAACTGCACAGTTTCTTGTTCAGAAAACTGTTCACTCTACACGTTAAATATTTATATTTTTTAAGCGCTTACCTAAGTTATTACAATATGTTTAAGTGTAAATTGTTAATACAGCTTATAATGTAAACATAGTGTTTGTTTGTCATATTATCAATATCTACTTAAACGGATACATAAAAAACATTAACTGTCAAGTCAGTCAAACGTCACGCCGACCATTCAATATTCCATACAGTTTTCAAGACACTGTACAGTTTATGTATCTGAAATCTTCTTACAAAATAAAAAGGGTATTCTCGAGAATTTAAGATACGGAATATTTAGTAAACTGCGCTGAATGTTTTATTTATTATTATTATTTATTATATGGACAATTTATAAGGCGCTGTTTTTGCGAAAAATTGCCTCAAGAGCTCTGTACAGAAAGAGGCTAGATCTCAACTAGTCCTGCAGCTACCAAGCGTATAGACGGTTGGAAAATTCTAGCCCCTGATTTATTTATTATTTTCATTCAATTTATTTTTTAAAATTTTTTGTACATTGGCAAGCTTATTGCGTAGTGGCCATTTATTCCAATCAACCATTTTTTTACTTGTGTTCTAATCTAAACCTTCACTTCACTAATACCTGGCGTCATTGGCATACTACCTGAAATTAGGTTATATGGCAATTACTCCGTGTTTGTATCTACAGTAGCTCGATCACAGATCACTATCGACGCGGTAATAAGCGACGTGATAACGATATCTTACCATGGATGTTTAACGTTTTCGCGATCACAATGGAACACGCGTTAAAAGTTATAGATCGGGATTATTAAACGATCGAAACGCGCATCAAGTCGCGAGCCATTTCCCGAGATATATCTTCTTCGCACATATCTTCTTTCAATCTTTCTCGAGTGCCGTATTGCATTTAGCCGGCGTTCGGCAAGCCAAATATTGAGAAAAGCAGTCGACACAATAAACAATCCGACACGCGCGATAACTTTCTTGATTTGACGTTTGACGTTTGGCCGCGATACTTATTATCATCTATGGTGCTCGGCAACGCTCGGAAATGCTCGGCAGCGGCGAATGTGGTATGAACGTATGTTCATTGTGATCGGTCAAATGGTTAGCGTTAGCCCGTGGTTAGCACGTTTTTAACTACGTCGATAGTTATCTGTGATTGAGCTCCAGGACTTTTATTTTTAAAAAAAAGAGGAAAATTATTGTCGCACAGTGATAGGATATCTCGGAGACGTCGGGTAATGTCCAAACGATTATGGAACGCGTGTGGTACTAGTATGAAAATCACATGCAAATAAATATTTCATGTTTACGGGAATCGAACCCACAACCTCATGCGCGGTAACTAAATGCGTTACCAATGTGCTATGAGGCGGATGTGGTAACTTGTGAAAAATACGGGAAAAGTTTAAAAAAATATATCTTTCCTTTCCCTTATCTTTATCTAATGGTATATAGGTCGCTGCAACAGCGCAGTGTTTCTTGATAATAAAAAAGCATGCAAAATTACTAATGAAAGCAGACTTGAAGAAATGAGCTTTATTTTTCAGTTTTCAGATTTTTTCCCCTTTAAGTGCCAAATTACTTTTGTTAAAAATGAGCAAAGAGAGTCTCGTCTTAATGTTCACTCTTGGTCATAAATCCCGACTTGGCTGTCGGCCAGGGGTTCTAAATTATGACGTCATCATCGCTCATCCATTTCGTGAACTCGTGGTTTAAGTGAAAATTTTAAATATTTTTAAAGAGCCGCGCCATAGCGCGAGCGGTTATAAAGTTATTTCGCCATCGGAGAGCTGAGTAATTTATTTGAGGATAAAATATTACGAATTGATAACGAAACTAGAAAGGCATGATCCTAAGACTGAATTAGTTTTTTTTACTGGTATTTCGCACTGTAAGGACATTTTTAAATTTGAGGTAATAAGCAATCAAGGCAACAAAAAACGTTTAACTATCTTCCAGATCCCCCAAATTAAAAACATGAATTTTGTTGATTGATTCGGCATTCACTTTGTAACACTTCATAATGAATTATGATTCAATAAAACGATGTTGTGTGTTTGGTTTGGTTTATTCTATAGAAATAGATTTTACCTACACAACCTGGTTTCGGGAGTAACGTTCTCCCATCGACTGGTGAAAAGACACTAAATTAGAATACAGATGTTTTACAGAAAAATTAAATTGCAATACTTAAGAATCTTTTATTTAATTATTTTTTTTTTATATTTTTTTGCTATTTATTTTCATTTCATATCAATATTTCATGAGTCATACCTTGGACTGGCAGTGAAGCGTAAGACTGATTACCTTACCTTCACGTAATAAAATTATCAAGACACACTGCACTGGGTGTACCAATGCAGTGCCCTATGCACCACTTGCACCACTGGGTGCGGATAAGGGAATGTAGTAGTATTAGTTTTTTTTGTTACTGGGTTGACAAAATGTAGTGGAATGTTTAATTAATTTTACTAACGAAATTCCCACGTGGGATGGGTTACTATTTGTCGGTTTTTGTGGGTGTATCAAGTTGTGTTTTCCGGCAATCTAATATCATAGTGGCTTCCATTGAGGGTTGTAATTATAAATATCATTAAATTAACATGACTGTTCGTGATAAGTACGGCACCATTCCAGTAGAGCCATTAATCATCTTATTTTCCACGGCCTTTTTATGGGGTTCAATGCAATTCGTGATACGATACGGGGTTTGACTATCAGTATTATATTGTATTTTGTTGGAATCAATTGGGAATTTACATTTGGGTCTATCAGTTAAGATCAAATTCCCTAATGCATGGCTTTATCCGATAAGCGCTTTCAATTAGGCAATATTGGATACAGGAAAACTGGCGTGGCTGCCGAAATTCCGATATACAAGTCAATGCGGAGCTCAATTACCTATCAAATGATCACTTCTACGGGAAGAGGAACAATCAGTAACACATATCTTGTTCTCCATTAGCTTGACATACTTAGACAGTGTATAGAATTATAAGCTAGTTACTACTACTACCTACTACTACTTCCCTTATTCGCACCCAATGGTGCATAAGGCTCTGTATCTATATATATGTGTGTATATTGATCATTTCATTACATGAAGTTAAGGTGACCTCGTGACCAGTCCACATGTATCACACATGAAATATTAATATTTCAATTTGACATCTCAACAGAGACGAGAAATTTGGAAGGGAATATGGATATCTAGGCGTTTACAGAGCTTATGACCTGTCATTGGCTGGGTTAAGTGGCCACTTGATGTATTACAACATTCCCCATTTCACCTAGTATTTGATATCCATATCCGCCAATATACAGTAAAATGGCGCGACGCTTCACATGTGAACTCTCTGTCATCCATTGAGAAAATTGCTAAGCATTTTAGCAGAAACCTTTATGATTGCAAGTGAGATTCTTACCGAATTATATCACCTACTAGGAAACGCCTGAAGATGAATCTTCAATTTGTTATGCTTATAACTTTTACCAGCTAATTTTTTATAAACAACATTTTGAGTGTGTCCAAATACTTGTAGACAAAAACTGGATTTCACCCATTACGGGCTAATAATTACAATTTGACATCTCAACAGAGACGAGAAATTTGGAAGGGAATAAAGCCCTGTAAACGCCTAGATATCCATATTCCCTTCCAAATTTCTCGTCTCTGTTGAGATGTAAAATTGTAATTATTAGCCCGTAATGGGTGAAATCCAGTTTTTGTCTACAAGTATTTGGACAAACTCAAAATGTTGTTTATATTAATATTTCATATTGACCCCCTACGGGAATCGATCCCGCGACCTCATGCACGGCAGCCAAATGCACTACCACATTAGTTGGTTACTTGAATTGATCATCATCATCATCATGCCATATCCGCTCCTTACGTGGAGCATATGGAATCCACAAACTGCCTCCAGGCCAAGCGATCGCCGCCAGCTCCCGCGCATCCTCCCAGCAAGTCCACGTCCCGCATGAAGCCTCCCAAGTCAAGTGGACGACCAGGACGCCGAGAACCTGATGCCTTGTAAAATAGGCAAGCACGGTTAAGGCTCTCGGGAGGCATACGTAGTATATGGCCTAGCCAGCCGAAACGCCTTCGCCGGATGACATGCATTGTTAATTATTATTATTGTCATGTCTCAAATATTCAAAATATTGATTTAATTGTAGCAACTGATAGTACTTAACATTAATTAAAATGTAACAAGGTATTACAAATGTATTTGATTGAAATGATATTAAGTACCTACCTATGAAAGTTTGGAATAATAATATTACAAGTGTAATAAGATTTCGGAGTTTTTATATTAGTCAATGAAAAATTGTACATAACCACTCACCCACTTTTCTACATCTACCGGTTTCAAGACGTAGCCCGTCTCTTCGTTATTACGTTATTCATATAGATACTAAATGTTTAATATTATTTTTCAGAAAAAGATGACAAAGCCATGTTGGTGTTCCTCTTCAGGAATACTGTGATATTGTTTATACATAGAATATAAAATTTAGTCATAGTTTATTTCTAATAAAGCTACGAGTACGTGTGTACCGACCCCGATACGATATCCCCACCTCCGCATCACATAATCACTAGATATTGTAGTATTTTTTAAAAGTCACACAGATTAAGAATGAACTTTTTTATATAAAATTAGTATGTAAAGGTCAAATTAAATTATCGTTTTGACATTTTATAAAAAAAACACATTTTAAAAACATTGCTACGGTAGAAAATATCACATTTTGATATACACTTCTGAAATCATGTTAATCACCAAAACCCGAATGTCATATTTTAAATCACTTAACTCGAAGTACAACACAAAAACTGGTGAATCTACATCACATTTGGAGTTGAATGTTTTATGTAACTTTTGAATCTGAGCTTAAATTTTTTTTCCTTTGTAAAAGCTTTATCTCATGTGTTAATTCATATTAATATTTCATGTGTGGTACCTTGGACTGGTACTGAAGCGTAGGAATGATCATCTTGCCTTCATGTAATAATATGGTCAAGATACACTGCACTTGGTGTACCAATGCAGTGCCCTATGCACCATTGGGTGTGGATAACGGAAAGTAGAAGTAGTAGTAAAAGATTTTAAAAATGTCGTACAATTTCAAAAATTCCTATTCAAATTAGATGTAAGCAATTGTATTCATTATGGATAGTATTAATTTTTTTTAAAAATTATGAAATCAAACATTTTTTATCTACAAAATCGATTCCAAATATGATGTAGATTATGAAATTTATGTTAGAAGCACTCACTTTGTAGTTATTCATTACAAACTATTTAAATGTAACGTTTTTTCATTTAAATAGTTTGTGATGTAGATTGACTGGATTCCGCTTGTACGTCGAGTTTTGTTACATGGTGTATAAAAGTGTATAAACCTAAGTGTATAAAAGAGTGTATAAAAGAGTATAAACCTAAGGTTAATTATTCTTAATATCTTAATTTATTGTTCTTTTTAATTCTTCAAGACGTGGTATTTTACTAGGTAGACATTCAGAACAGATACTATTTATTAATTCATTGGGTAGACACCATTTATTACCTGACTTATCGATTGCAGCATAAAGTGTCAGTTCGGTGTGATTTATATTCTAAGGTCATACTTTCTTTGTAACATAAATTTTCTTTACCAACAAAATTTAATAAAAAATAAAAGATTTTGATCAATTGGTTCAGACTGTGTAAAGCAATCTCTCTTTCTGATCCAATAACCACACCTAATAATGCATGGAACACAATTGTTGGAAGCGATTTCTTAGCTTCGATTTGAAATTGATATTTCAGCAAAAGCTCTATGTAAAGTAATAGGTTCGTATATCTTGGCGTTTACACACAGTTTCTTTTTTTTTAAATGATTCGGACACACTAAAAATAATGTTAATAGTGTAATCTTTGTTTTTATTAAAATAAACTAACTAACTAACTAACCATCACGCCATTTCCCCGTAGGGGTAGGCAGAGAGGATATACGAACGCCATACCACTCTGTCCTGACATACTTCCTTTGCTTCCTCTACATTCATACATCTTCTCATGCACATACGCCGATTATTCCGACTTTTCACGGTCATGCCATGTCTTTTTCGGCCTTCCTCGGCTTCTACATCCAGGCACACTTGCATTTAAACTTCTTTTAGCCGTTCTTTCATCACTCATTCGCTCCACATGACCAAACCATCGTAGAAGCCCTTTCTTTATTTTGTCGATAATGCTTATCTCAGCCTTGCACTCTGCTCTGATTTCGACATTTGTACACCTATCATACAACATAGTCTTACCACACATTCGTTTGAGAGATCGCATTTCAACAGCATTCAGTCTACTTTCATCCTTCTTTTTCCAACACCACGATTCACTACCATACATAAGGGTTGGTACCAGAACTCTGTTGTGTACTGCCAATTTTGCTTCTTTCGATAAGTTTTTATTTGCCACTATCGATTTTTTTATATATTGTTAAGATATAACTTTCTTATTTGAAAAGCGATTATACCAGAATAAATACTCTTGTAGGCCACCACGTAGTGCAGTGAATAGCGTATTGGGCTATTAAGGGTGAGGTCGCTGGATCACATCAAAATAGAAACTAGTATTCGTCTTCAAAGATTGGATTTAAAAGGACAAAATATAGTAAAAACTAATTCACCATTGGGTTAGTTCTTGATAACGTAAATCAAACAAAATGTTACCGTTTCTCAGTACAAAAATACCAAGTTGACTGAGTGCTACAAGGTATTAGGCTTAACCCAACGATATCTCAATCCCTGAATTTCAGGATTTTATCTTGTGAAAAGAAAAATAGGCCCAAGGAAGGGTATCCTAGCCCTACCTAGTAGCCAGTAGCCAGTAGGGGGTAATATGACGCGTAATACGAGGCGCTGAGCCAACATAACAACAATATCCAATTTACTAGGGTGCCGTGGAGTACCACAAAGTGCGACCCTTGAGTAGGAACGTAGGAAGGTTCCCGTAGTTCGAGACCCGGGGGTTGTTATTTGTTTTCTACCTGAGACTGACCAAGGCCGGCTCCGTTGGTCATACGAAAACAATGTTTACTATGTATCTAATGAAATCGTCTTATGTGTTTTATTCTTGTTTGTGCTTAATTCTTCGAACAAGGATTCACTAGAACAGGCGTTTATTTACAAATGTTCTAAATATATACGCTTCTTAGGGTTAATTTCATAACACCACTTATTATGAAATTCCATATACATGAAACGTGTGACGTAGATGCCTAATGATGACGTAGTGAGTGACGTAGTGGGTAACTAGACCCCTCAGACACGGTAGTATTTTTCAAATAGTATGGAATGTCACTTCTCTGAAATTTTTGTTCGAAGGCTTATTTGTCATAATTTTATCTTTATTATTAGTAGTAAAATGTACTTAATGTACCTCACATATGCTTTCAAAGAATATAATTTTCAGACCTTTCCTTTTCTCCTATCCCCGTGATCTCCTTTTCCTCTCATCCCATCCTTTTCTTCTATTGCTTGCTTATTTTTTCGTCCATCATTTTTTTTTTGTTTCTTGCTGTGCTTTTAAAAAAAACGTGATTGGCACATTCTTTATTTTATTGGTTTATGTTTTAAGTTGTTTATACTCTGTTTTTGTTACCTACATAACACAGTTACCAATTTATACTGTCGTTTTTTCTACAAATAAAACATATATTAAAAACATAATTACGTGTATTTTGCACTAATCAAAAACTTAACAAATTGTGCGAAGGGCACTGCATTGGCACTCCACGTGTAGTGTATTTTGATTATTATTTTCACATGAAGCGTTAGACTAATCACTAATCACCTTGCACTTATGTAAAATAAGTATCAAGATTCACTGCAATTGATGTAAACATTGCAGTGCCCTATGCGTCATTGAATGCTGATAGTGGAAAGTAGTAAGAGAAGTATAATTTTTTTTTAATTTGCCATATTCATTCTCTTATTTTTCCACCTGAATGTACCCCATAAACAAAAAGTAATAATATTATCTCTTCCACGCAAAAATCATATTTCTCATATTACATATTATATTAAATATAGAAACTACTGACTTATTTTTTTTTATTTTTATTTAATTTTGTTTACGGACTTAAGTCCATTTCATTATATTTCCATTCCATTCCATTCCATTCCATTCGGATCATATAATGGACACAGATAGCCAGTGATTAGACGTAAAGTGAAAACGACCTTGAGGGTTGTGAATTGTATGGATTTTGTAATAATGAAGAGGCAATAAGTGATTTTCAATTAGAGGTAATTGTTTTCTCGGTGCGAAATTAGATACAACACTCTCTTGCGACCGTATCCCGCTGTGTTGAGCTATTCTAACATTACATGAAAATCAGAGTCGGAACAGAATGTTTTTGCGCCCCTGGAAATACAAAAAAATGTTTAACGTAATTGGGTTCTTTCCGATTTTTTATTTTTTATTTAAAAAAATTGATTGAAAAATGACAATATTAAGGGATTTTTTTAAAAATATCTTTACGTTGTCATATGAATTTTCTAGCGCGGTTTGAAATAGCACACTTTTTCAAATCGCAGTTATTTATTTTTCAAATGCCCATAGCAATTGTGATTTTTTTAAATTTTTCTCTGGATTTGTTAAAATAAAATCTCTTATTAATATTGACTAAAGACAGTACAAGATTTAAATTAATTCAATCGACATATTCCTTTATACTTTTTGTATAAAATTGTGGGCAATGAATATTAATCTGCTATTTTATCTGAATAAAAACTTGGAACTGAAGCTAAAAAAATTGCTTTATTCATTTATGCAAATTCAGAAGATATGTATTCCATCATTCTTATCACTTGACTGAAGCGCTCTCTAGAAATGGGGCCGCTGGCGCTGGCGCTACCCAGCCACCGTCGTCCTCCAGCCGACCCTGGAGAAACTTCTGATCTCGGGAGAAATAAAATCTCTGGTTTATGTGTTTAATGTATTTCCATTAATGCTGTCATTACTACTTCAGTAAACCACTGTTGCCCTTCCTCGGGTTCTATTTATCGTATTACTTTGGTATTTATCGCGGAACTTCACACAACGTGGAAAAATGTAATATTTTAAATCAAACTCGATTTTGGTTTTATTTAATTATTTTTATTCAGTGACGGCTGTTACACCTTTGCATTTCAATTTCATTGCGAATTTAAATGGAGTACATAGTATTATCACGAAAAATAGGATAATTTGGTCGAAACTTTTTTTTAATGTAACATTTTTATTTGTTTGTTTGTTTGTTTGTACATTTTTATTTAGCCATAAAAAAAGTTCTTACAGCTAAAATATTACATCAATATTTATTATGACATTAGTATTTTACTAAGGTTGCTTCTGAATTCATTTAATCCCTTTATTTCTTTGATAGTCTCCGATAGTTCATTATACCTTTTGAATCCTTTGTACATTATGCTGTTCTGAGTACATGTCTTAGATCTATTGATTGTCTTTAAATTATTATTGATTGTCTTTAAATTATTTAAAAATACACAATATGATAACATAATGTTATGACAATCCTAAACGTGCCTTAGGCCAGTGATGTGACAATATCCAATAAATAAATAATATTATACAAAAATCATCCGTTTTAGTTAAGTTAAAAAAAAATTGAGGTGCGAAAAGTTGGTTATCTAATAATAAAAAAATATCGGATTGAAATAGAAATGTTTTGATGAAATATACTAAAAAAATGGAAAAACCGTAATGGAAATTGAAGTACCTAGTGATGATTTTATTGATTGGTCGAGATGTAAAATGACATTAATAATTATTATTATGCAGTTATGCTCCATTGAGTGCGGATAAGGAAAAGTAGTAGTTGTAGTATGACCTCTAGTGCACAAAAGCAAGCAGACTAGTGTAGCAAAACTCGTAGTGCAACCCGAATACTGGTTAATCTACATCGTATTTGGAGACGATTGTGTAATATGACTTTTTAATCTGAGCTTGAAAAAAATTTTTTTTTTTCTTCTCACAAAAGTTTTCACAATTACGGCAGATTAAGTCAAATTGCTCTTATTTTTATAAAAAACGCGTTATATAATTTTGTTTTTTTTTTAATGAATAGTATTAATTTGACTAAATACATGATATTAAATAACAATTTCCAAAAAAAAAAAAAAAAAACAACTTCGTACTCAATTTTCTCGAAAACTAACGGTCAAATCAAGAAATTTTACTCTACAAAATCGACTCCAAATATGATGATTCACTGGTTTTCCGCTTGTACACCGAGTTTTGGTACACCCTTTATAGTACAATCAATAAAGCACCCACTCTCGTGTATTGAAAAAAAGACATTGAAGGGATTTTCTCTCCATCCATTTAATCTCAGACTGTAGTAATGTTTTCTGTGATATGACTTAACGGAATGCTACTATGTATACCGTAGGTATTTTCGGAAATAAACTGAAAATATAGGATATATATATATAGAACATGAATAGTTCAAGACGAAAATGTTTTATCTTCATATTGTACCAAGTTAAATAAAAAATCTCTAAGAAACGATGAAAATAACAAAACCCAACATAACATTATTCTTATTGGCTATGAAGTTCGTTCTACAAAAGAAACTTTGTTTTCTTTGGTCAGGTTATATTTATCTCGGTTCTTCTTCAAGTGAAACTTTGGAAAACATTTGCAAAAAACACAAAGATTTTCCACCTCAGAGCGCCCTGTAAAATAAACGTCTGTTTACCAAGTAACTTTGTGTATTTTGGTTCTAGTGATATTTTCTTCGATAAATTTCATCACATACTAAAGAATAAAAATTACAAAGCAGCGAAGTATTGTTCTATTTGACCTTTATGAGTTTTGTTTTGTAGAGGTACAATTTTCGTCAAAGTTTTAATCGAAAAAACAAACAATTAATTCCTGTAAAACAAAAAAAAATATTTTCATGCTAAAAAAACCTGCTATTATGATTAGTTTTATTTAAAGTTAATTGGATGTATATATAATATATACGTAAGTATGCTTTAAATAGCTTAAAGGCTAGACTCTTATACGGGAAAACTGTAGGTAAAGTTTCTTGTTCAGTCTGTCAAAAGACACATACGTTTGCACACAGGAAATGTTTAACGTATCTGTTTTTTACCTTTTTCAAAATCATCCAATAAAACATTTGGATTATAATGTATTAAAGTGAAAACAAGTAAACGATTGATTTTTCTATAATATACACATGTTATATATGTAATAATTTGTGAATGTATCTTTAATGAGTATAATCCAGACTCTCGAATGAAAGCTCTTAAATAAGCAAGCTTTCAAAAGCACGCTTGAGATTTTCAATTTATTTGTACAATCCGTTTCAATGCACCGATTGGGTTATTTGTTTTGCTCCTTTGAGCTTTTGGATCAAGGATGGAAGTAATCGCCTGAGGAGGGAATTAGGTGAACTTGCTCTATTTACACACGAATCCCTGCTAATTCTCACACTTCCGAGACAATTGCTTACAGATCGGGAATCTCAGCTAAATATATCTGAATCTGCGGTGTTTAGCCATTCTGTCAGCGACTACCTACTGATGTGGCGCGTGGGAGAGGTTACGTGGAACTGTGTTAGGACCGGCTGCGGCTGTGGGCTTGGAAAAATTAATTAGATTTATGCTTCTTATCCGAAAAAAAACAGATATGTTACAAATTCTGATTATGATGATTTCATTAGTTTTTTGTTTTATGACGTTTTTTTCTTTGTTTCTGAACCTCCTGGAACATGGTTTAAAATGGGATGAAAAATCGTTTTTTCATGTCTTTAAATTGCTAGCCCAGCTATACATGATGTAACAAAACTCGTAGTACAACCCGAAAACTGGTGAATTTACATCATATTTGGAGTCAAATTAATGTGTAACGTTACTTTTGATTATGAGCTTGATTTTTTTTTTATTCTTCTTCTCAAAAAGCTTTATAAGTACCGCAGATTAAGTAAAATTGCACAAGTGCATATGAAAATGCTGTTTTTTATTTGTTTTATTTATGGATAGTTTTAATTTACATAATTTAAAATACATGATATTTGATTAAAATTACCAAAAAAATAGTCGAAAAAAAAACAACTTCATACTGAATTTTCTCGAAAACTATGGGTCAAAAAAAAAAATATTTATTCTCCAAAATCGATACCAAATATTATGTAGATTCACTGGTTTCCCGCTTGTACATCGATTTTTTGTACACCATGTATAAATTTAAAAAAAACATTGCTTTACATTTTTTTAATGTATAATAATATTACCTCTACCTATCCACACAATATTTTAGTATTTTTATTGCATCGTCCGATTAAGTGCATTTGCTAATTGTGTACTGCAGTAGAATTTTATAGACGTATCTGCATAATGTTGTTTGTTATTATAATCACCTTAAAGTTGAGTTTTTTGAATCATCAGTTAATAAGTAAAACGGAAAAAAGTTTTTTTCAAACAACCTCCTTCATATTATGTCTTTTTACCGATGCCGGCCCTGCTCAGGGTTAGGTTAGGTGAGGCATCACAGGTTAAGTGAGGTTAGGAGAGGAAGGAAGGTGATCTGGAACCGGGAAGAAGCAGGAGTATCTAGATAGTCTAGCTCAGGATCTGTAACTAAAGTATTTGCTCTCTCATGCATAAACTTCGCACTCTTCGTCTGCTATAGATATTGTTGTGTTTCGTTATATTTCGTGAGAACTGCCGGGAAATGTGCGCGCCTCTCGATGACGAGATTAAGGGTAAGTTGGAAGAGAATGATACTGTTTACATATATTATACATACTTTTCTTTTCGATTTCCTTTAAGTTCATTGTGTGCCTAAAATACCTTTTTATCCACAGTTTTCTTTTCGATTTCCTTTAAGTTCATTTGTGAGAACCTACCTTTTATCACACATATTAAAAAAATTTATATCAATTTTCTACGTTCAAATTCTGATACAAAAGGAATAATTTTTATATATTAACGATAACGCACACCTGGAAGACAAATTATGCATAAAAACACACTATATAATATATATATATATCACATTGTAAATCACGACTTGCTCAGAGACATGCACATTTTATTGCCCCCAGTTTAATTAATTCTTTTTTAACTGACAATAAAATGGCAATGTCAAATTTTCCAAAATTTTCATCTTTTAAAAAATTAACAAATGTTGAATACATTAAAGGTAGAAATCATTCTTACTATAAAGACCATAACAATAACATTATTTACACATTTAAACATCTAAAAATTATTTCCCTTCTTCTTCTTCCGGTATAAAAATACCAATATCTTGTTTTTTTTTTTAACTATCTTGTTTACATATCTGTTATTTTTCCATTTTTACATGAATTTTTTCTCTTTTGCCACGTGCACTGGACTTTCACAGTATGCCCACAAACAGGCTATGCCTTGGTGGGATTTTTTTGTTTTTTTTTTTCAAATGTAATGTGTTTTTATTGTATTTCTTTGTAAACAAAAAAATTTCTTAAATTTTTAAAAAATAAATTTTTAAAAAATAAATTTATATTTAAAAACAAAAATTATTTTTTCTCTATGCATGGGTACTGTACGCTATAAAACATAATAAATTACCAACAACTTTACTTTCTTTATTTTAATTATCAGCATATCTTTAATATTGTTCACAACGGTGCATATTTTGAGGTATATTTCATTTTTGAATTTATACATGCATGTAAAGCAGTGTCACATTTTTAAAAGTTTTAAAATTAATTGGGCCAAAAAACTTGGTTAAGATAATTTTGTGATATACATATTTATTTACTCCTCAAACTGTCGACGATTGGTCGCCAACTCCTGTGCGTCTTCCCGTCAGCTCCACGTCCCGTAATTCTGATGATAGAAAGATAGAACAGAGAGGATAGAAAGCCACACAACTCTGTCCGGGCATACTTCTCTTGCTTCCTCCACATTCAAACATATTCTCATGCACGCACGTCGATTATTCCGACTTCTTACATGCTCACTTTTAAGCACTTGTTTTACTTGATCATGCCATGTCTTTCTAGGCCTTCCTCGACTTCTAGATCCAGACACAGTCACATCATATTATATATTCTTTTAGCCGTTCTTTCATAATTCATTCTAACTGAACTCCAACTTAAACTAAATTTTACTTATATAATAATATAACAAGTGTTATTTTATATTTAGTATTGCCATGTATGGGATCACTTTAAGTGGAACCTAGTCACCAAAAGTAAACTTGGTAGAAGCAACGCGCCAAAAAACTAGTGATAACTTGTTTGGCGTGATCTAGATTTAAGTTTATTTTGTTACTCTTATAAAAATAAAATTAATAATTAAAAAATTCTCACTACATGACCGAACCATCGCATTGTAAGAGACCTTTCCTAATTTTGTCGATAATGCTTATCTCAGCCTTGCATTCTGCTCTAATTTCGACATGCACCTATCATACATAGTTTCACCACACATTCGCCTGAGAGATCGCAATAAAAAAAAATTGTACGTTTAATATTATTTTTTTAAAAAAGTGAACGTCTGAGTTCCCAACTTACTTGCAATGACTGGTAGACAAAAAATAATTGTATCTTACCGTGTATTACCGACTGCAGCTGGTATAAATTACTAGCGAGATGTACTTGAGGTATAATTTCTGCAGAACATGCAACTAACCAATATATTACTGAACACGTGGCGTGCTATTTTTACTGACTCTGTCTTGGTAAATTATTGACGTTCAACGTATGGAAAGATTCCGTTATCTAGCAGTTGAAATGCTTCATTATAAAGCTTATTTCGAGAATCTATTTTGGAAGCAAATAAACATATTATATCAACACATAATGTTCCAATAATTTTTAAATATTTAAAAGTATTACCTGTTAAGGGATTACTGTGGAATAGTATCATTTTTCAAAATATGTTTGACAACACATATAAAAATAAATTAGATCACACTTATACAACTAGATTCACATCCATGGAGGGATTAATTGTGTCCAAAGCTAAAAATAAGTACGGGCAGAGAACTTTAGAATATTTAATTCCAAAATTTTTTTAATATATTGCCCTATGAATTTTAATCGTGTAACAAAGCTAATAATTTTTTTTTTTTTTAATAAATTGGTTGGAAGATAGAACTTCTTTATATTGATGCACCACAATTTATTATATATTGATTCACCATATGCATTTTTTCGTATATCTATTCCTTTTATGTATATTTTGTAAACTTTTTTATTATTTTGTTGTATTTCTATGATAAATTTACATATTTGCTATTGGATCCCGATAACAGCAAAATTGCGGTTTATCGGGACGGCATTATTTTTGTTTTCGAATGTTATGTTTTATTTTCTCAATAAAGAACTTTAAAAAAAAAAAAAAAATGCATACTGTTCATAACAAACAATGTTCCGATTGTATTTTTATTGATTTATTTTAAATTATTTGAATATAACTAATGAAGTTAAATAAAAATACTTGGTACGCTTCCACTTTTATTTCTTTGACCAGTTAGCGCTTTCACCCTGTAACTGGCATCTTCAGTCTGGTAACATGTTGTTCAAGCCAAAAGTATAAATAACAGTTTTTACACAAATAAATTTAGACACTTAACTAAACACATGAGTTGGAAATAGACAATATGAGAGAAAGATGAGACGAAATATACAAAACATATGTTAAATGGCAGTATTGTAAAATGGAGGGATAAGTGCGATATAATAAAACTTTACGCTTACTGGTGAAATAAATAAAAGTGGAAGTTTATCAAGTATTTTTATTTTAACATGATTAGTTATATTCAAATAATTTAATCATGGAATTCCGCCAGTAATGTCAATAAAAAAATAATCAAATTATTATTTATTTTATGTCTTGTATTTTGGACCATATCTGGAAAAAAAAAGTTCGCTTTTTTTCTCTTTCTCTCTAATAACAAATTTATTCCAACTTTCCCTGTTAGAAGCTAATAATGTACATACAAGGCATTGAATTGGTATATCAAATGCAATGTAAGCTAAAATAAGTTAAAGTGCAATTATGCCTGGATGTAGAAGCCGAGGGGGGCCGAGAAAGACATGGCATGATCAAGTACGACAAGTGCTTGAGAGTGGACATGTGAGAAATCGGAATAATCGGCGTGTGTGCATGAGAAGATGTATGAGTGTAGAGGAAGCGAAGGAAGTGTGTCAAGTCAAAGTGGTATGGCATTCTATACTCTCTGCCTACTCCTACGGGGAATGGCGTGATGGTTAGTTACTTAGTTAGTAGTTAGTTAATACCAATAATTACATATTTGTTAAAATCAATCCTTTAAAACGTTTATTCGCATGCCTTCTTTACACAAGATTCAGTTTTAAATTCTTATTAGAAAAGTTAATTTACATATAGTTTTTAACTATTGTTTTTAACAATTCAAATTTTGTAAAGGGGGGTAGAATCTATCGTCCATGCGCTCAGTAGCTGCAAGACAAGACTATCTCCCTACAAAGTTATATCCGTTTACACATAATCCGTCATTATAATCTAAGTATGTATTGACTTTAAAATATTTTTTTTTTATTATGTATTAAAATCTGTTTAAACTGTAGGAGGCTAGAAAAAATCCCAATCGTCCATGCGCTTGGTAGCTGCAAGGTGTTGTGATCTAGTCTCTTTATTGTACAGCGCTTTTGAGACGATTTCTCGCAAAAATAGCGCTTAATAAATCATCCATAAATAAATCAATAAGGGAAATTATTTTATCAATCAATAAACTAATCGGTAGTTCTAGATATTATTTCAAATATACAAACAGTTACAGCGAGCTTTATTTTCCCCGCTCAGACCTGGGGAGGTTTATGTAAGGCATTTTCATATGGCAAGGATCTTCTAAGAAGTAAGTATCCTCGTTACATGTCGCATATTGTGTTTGTCAGGACATCCCCGTTAGCGAGAATCTTTCCTCCATTCAGTTAGGATTTCCAACACGAAGTCATCGGGTTCCCAAAATGTTTATGTATTGTGTTGAAACTCGGAACACTTTTGTGATGTATCTTTGAGAAGAATTTATGGGTTCATCGCGCACCTACTTGTACACGGTGGCGCAAAGCTTACTGATACATTTTAATTTTTTTACTTTTTAAATCATAGCTTACAGTCATAAATTTAAATTTTCAGGCAAATACAGTAATTACATATCTTTTCAATAATTTATAATATTGTACATATCTTCTCTGAGACAGGTGCGCAAAACGCCACCTAGTAGAGAAGATATCAATAACAAATTAGTTTCACACACCATCTGTAATGAATAAGATATGTAATGTTAGGGACCATAATAAACAAATAAACAAAGTAATGGTCCCAGGTTAAAATTCTGGAGATTATATAAGTAATTTGGTGAATGCATTTATGCGTTTATCTTGATATATATTTTTTTTTTTTTTGAAATTTTTTTTATTTACCTACTATGATTACTACTTATATTATGTATATTTAAGCGTAATCTCCCTCACCAAGCAAAAGAGCTTGTCTTTTTATTGGTGAGGTAAAGCGTTATGTTAACCTATATTATTATTACCCTAATATTGTAAATATTGGAAAAAATATTGTAAATATTGGAAGAATAAGGATGAAAGTAGATTGAATCCTATTGATTTATCCTATTAATTGAATGTGTGGTAAAACTATTTATGATAGGTGCATTATTGTCGAAATTAGAGCAGAGTGCAAGGCTGAGATAAGCATTATCGACAAAATTAAGAAAGGTCTTTTACGATGGTTCGGTCGTGTAGAGCGAATGGATGATGAAAGAACGGCTAAAAAAATAATATGATGCGACTGTGCCTGGATGTAGAATTCAAGGAAGGCCGAGAAAAACATGGCATGATCAAGTTAAACAAGTGCTTGAATGTGGGCATGTAAGAAGTCGGAATAATCGACTTATTTGTTTGTTTAAAATATAAAATAAATATAAAAATATTTTTAAATAAAAGTAAAGCGTTTTCAACCATCGCTTTATTCTTAAATGAATAAAGCGTACATTTATACTTAATAAAATAACATATATAAAATATTCGTAGCAACGATGAAAAAAATTGCATCATAGCATAAAAATGTTCTCCGTCACATTTATTCTCTCTCATTGTTATATTAATGTACACTGTCTATCAATCAGTTCTCTACATAATACCCTTAAGACAAGAATTCACTAGAACTCGCGATCCATTTTCTAGGATTAATTTCATAACACCACTTATTGTGATTAGCGGCCTCCGTAGCGTAATGGTTAAGAAGCTGGGGACGTTACGGAGGTTCCGGGATCGATTCCCGGTGAGAACACAAAAATAAAAAGGGATTTTTCTCAAGCCTGGGTGTTTGTGACGTTGTCCTCCTCTGTAATTGGGCCTCCTGGCCTGTTGAGGTGGTTAAATAATATAAAAAAATAAATTCCACCGTCCAAAGACTCCAGCACTTAGGCCAATACAATAAAAGTGTGACGTAGATGTCTAGTGATGACGGAGATGTCTATTGATGACGTAGTATGTGACATGAGTGGGTAACTAGACACCTCAGACAGGGTAGTATTTTTCAAGTAAGGGATGTCACTTTTCTGAAATTCTTGCTCGAAGGATTGCCTTGATTTGAGTTTTCGTAGGTATTATTATTATTATTATAGATAATTTATATAGCGCCGTTTCCGTATAAATATACCTCAAGGGCGCTTAAAATATTGAATTTAACGGCTCGGGAAATTTAAAGTGAGTGAAAACTCGATTTCTGAGTGGAAAATACCATTATCAAAATTAATCAATAGATTTAGAGAACATATAGGTCTTAAGTTTCTTTCGAAACATCACTTCACTCTCACAGTTGCGCACTTCTGGTGGGAGAGCATTCCAAGGCACAGGGCCCGCAACCGCAAAAGCGCGCTCTCCAAATTTTGTGCGCTGTTTACGGATCGGTACTAAAACCCAAGAAATCGACATGCATGTCCTGCGACTACTTTAATGCCCACTTTATATGAGACAGTTTCTTGTTCAGAAAACTACACAGTTTCTTGTTCAGAAAACTGTGCAGTCTGTCGTCAAACTTCTGTCAAAAGACACGCTAAATATGTGTATTTTTGAAACGCGATTGTATGTTATGATCGTATGTTTGCTCTCAGGAAATTGTATATTTAGCTAATAATGTAAATATGTTATTGTTTTTTTACGTATTTAAAAGCATACAATAAATATTTAAACGTTTACATAAAAAACATTGACTGTCACGTCAGCTTAAATCTGACACTAGCACACAGTTTTTCATGCAGTTTTAGCTTTATACGGGACCGTTTTCAGACTGCACAGGAAACTGTGTAGTAAACTGCGCCATATAAAGTGGGCTTAATACTTATCCACAAGCGCTAACAAATGAGTGTGCTCGATTTAAATGGAATATTTATAAAACAGATAGTTTCTGTAATTTTTCTTTACATCTGTATCTCCACGCCACCTTGTACATCTGTATCTCCACTACGTATCCGATATGCGGGCCGGGATGGATGTATCGGGTCGGAATCGGGCCCAAGGGACTCCGTACATAAGTCTCCGGTGAACGTTCTCTCTTTATATTATGTACAAAGAAGATTTGTGACCCGCGGAACATTGGCGCTCTAGTGGCCCTAGAAATTCGGGATAGTAACAAGACTTGTTATCCTCACTGTGACGCTATGAGCCTCTTACATGGAAGACATAATTTTATTATGTTTCATTCGTTGGTATTGAGAAAAATTAAAGTGGGAAGACTAACAGTAGCTCAATCACAAATAACTATCGACGTAGTTAAAAACGTGCTAACCACGTGCTAACGCTAACGCTTTGACCGATCACAATGACATTCGTTCAATACCACGTTGCCGATCTGAGCCGAGCGGAGCCGATGCACGCGATATCGCGGCCGTACGTCAAACGTCAAATCATCACGCTTATGTCGACTGCTTTTCTCAATATTTGGCTTGCCGAAAACCGGCTAAATGCAATACGGCACTCGAGAAAGATTGAATGAAGATATGTGCGAATAAGATATATCTCGGGAAATGGCTCGCGACTAGAAGCGCTCGTTTAATAATCCCGATCGATAACTTTTAACGCGTGTTCCATTGTGATCGCGAAAACGTTAAACATCCATGGGTAAGAAATTGTTATCACGTCGCTTATTACCGAGTCGGTAGTGATCTGTGATCGAGCAACTTACTGGTGTACTTTCAACTAATATGCTTCCTTCACATGAGAATATTTTATTTGTGATACCTAGGACTGGAGCTGAAGCGTAAGATTGATCATTTGGCTTTCATGTATATATCTGTGTCCCAAATAGCCCAGTCTAAATATTTTGAATACGCTCAGATTTCGCTTTAACTCGAATTAAATCCAATGTTTTTTTTATTCTTTTATCAATTTAACTAGTTATGTCCCGGTAAGGTTATATCAAAGGTCCTGATGTTATAAATAGATTGATTACAGGCTGTGGTACCTTGGATTCCTACCCAGGAAGCCGTAGAAATCCAGTAAACTGAAACTCGATAGAGCATCGGCCTCCTGGTTGTCCTTACCCTGGATATGTCTTAAATCGTAAACTGGCTGATGAAACTCAACTGGCGCTCTTGGCGTAGTGACCTCGCAGGGTTCCTCTTGGCGAATACAAATGTGATGGGGTTATGATCAATGTAAATGGTAAAGTCCATACCTCCCACGTGCTGTCTATAGTGTTTGACTTCGAAGAAGGCGAGGAAGCGCCAGGAATCGCCTTCCAACTGGTGGATCGGCCCCCCCAACGCGGGGCACCACAGGCGTATTAAAATAAATTAAAATGAAGAACTTTTTCCGGTTATCCGCTTAACTCGTTTCCTTCTAAAACTACTTCACTTCCGTCTCTCCCGGAAGTTTCCCCTCCCCCGGAAGTCTCCCCAACCCCAAGCCGCAATCACTTCCACCGCGGACGGACATATACTCGTACCTCCACTGTGGTAGCTATAATTATTAGGCAATTAATGTCGAGCTCTGGCGTTAAATATTGTTCAAATCGTTATTCTCATTTCTGTCAAAATCTTATGAAACTTTTCACCTTTTCGCTAGATTTTCAGAACTTGCATTAAAGGGGAATTTTGAGAGGCCCTAGTGAACTTCATAAAGCTTAAAAAGAAAGTTAAGTGCGTATTAAACTCGAGTTGACTTTTCTTGAACTTTTACATGTACGATTCAGTATTGAAAATCGTATGTTATCATCTGTAAGATTATATAATAATAACATGCTGCCTGCATTATGAGTTGTATAAACATGAATGAGGAAGCTAGAATACTCGTATAAGTAGATAAAATAATGTTTCAATACAATACTTTGGTACTATGGATCAAAGCTATTTTTCTTTTAAAAAACACGCCGAATTGAATAAATATCACCTTAACCCGTAACAATTCATAATATTAATGATTTATTTCATTCCAAGTGATTTTAAGTGGTGAATAAAATATTTGACTGCCTTTGAACTGAAATTATATTTCCCGCTCTCTAAAAATAAGGCATTGAATTATGTAAATATTTTTTTCTCAACCGGCTCAGAAACGTAACACGTTTCAAGTTCCTAAAAACTTCCCGCGAGAAATAATAACGTCACAAAGCACATTAAATACATCCTTTTTAGCAGAAATATGAACAAGGAATTTTACCATTATTTATATACAAACGTGAGAAAATAAATCAATGTGACATTCAAATTTGTTGTGACAGATTTTCTATTGGTAAAACACAATCCTGGGCTTTTCTTTCCTTTTGTCGATGCTATTTACGAATTTTTCTAAATTCCCTTGAAAGTTTGAATTTATATTCCTTATTATGACGTTCCCTGAAACAATTCATCATCTGCAATAGAAAAGAAACGATTTCAAATAACTTGTTTAAGAGACATTAACCAATAAAATATACAACTGATCTTATTTATATTTTTTGTATTTTTTAAATATTTTAAAATCTCGAAAAAAAAGGCTTACAACAACCATTTAAAATGAAGTTTTTCATCATATAGATGATATGGATTACATTTTTGTGTGCGTAGACAAACACCCTTAATTTTTATAACGCTTAAACAAACAGGGGGTATAAAGGTATCTTTCTTGGTTGGACATTTAGAGACAAATCATTTTGTGTTTTTTTTTTTTTTTAAAAAAGCAGGTTTTTTGAAAATGTTGAATAAATTTTGGCTCTAGAAACAAAATGTTCCAAATCGATGAAATTGACAACTTGTCACAAAGAGAATAATGATGTTTGATTTGATAATTTGAGTAATAATTTAGTAAACAACATTTTGAGTGTGTCCAAATACTTGTAGACAAAAACTGGATTTCACCCATTACGGGCTAATAATTACAATTTGACATCTCAAATAGAGACGAGAAATTTGGAAATAACTATGGATATCTAGGCGTTTACAGGGCTTATGACCTGTCATTGTCTTATTTAGTGGCCACTTGATGTATTAAAACATTCCCCATTTCACCTAGTATTTGATATCCATATCTGCCAATATACAATAAAATGGCGCGACGCTTCACATTGTGAAACACTCTCTGTCATCCATTGATGAAATTGCTAAACATTTAAGCAGAAACCTTTATGATTGCAAGTGAGATTCTTACCGAATTATATCACCTACTAGGAAACGCCTGAAGATAAATCTTCAATTTGTTATGCTTATTTTTTACCAGCTAATTTTATAAACAACATTCTGAGTGTGTCCAAATACTTGTAGATAGACTTCAGGTGTTCACATGTGAAGCGTCGCGCCAGTATTGTATAGTGGCAGATATGGATATCAAATACTAGGTGAAATGGGGAATTATGCAATACATCAAGTGGCCACTCAAACCCAGCCAATGACAGGTCATAAGCCCTGTAAACGCCTAGATATCCATCACCCTTCCAAATTTCTCGTCTCTGTTGAGATGTCAAACGGTAATAATTTAGTATTTACTTGAGAGGAAACTCCCTTTAATAAAATGGATTTGGTAGCTTGTGTGAAAAATGAATTCTGTTCGTAAAAGGTAAACAAAATACATATGTATTTCATAAAGGTTCTCGATGTTTTCTGTCTAACAATATCCGTGTAAATGTAAATGTCTATAACAAAGTGCATCTATTTGTTTAGTAACAAAACCAGTTAGATTATCGAATAATGCGTATGCAGTAAGACAAATTAGGGAAAAAACGGATGTAGCTACAGCCCGTTTAGTATACTTTAGCTATTTCCATAGCATTATGTCCTATGGAATTTTGTTATGGGGTAGAGCGGCAGATATCCAAGCTGTATTTTTGTTGCAAAAAAGAGCCGTTCTCGCAATCTATAAATTGAATTATAGAGATTCTCTAAGGGATGTTTTCAAAAATATTAACATATTGACCGTAGCAAGTCAATATATCTATGAAAACATTATGTATGCCCGTAAAAATGTAGATAAAATTCATAAGGTTAGCGATAGGCATCCCTATAATACTAGAAACAAAGGAAATCTGAACCTCCCTAAATTAAAACTACATAAGACGGCAAACTCATTCCTGAGGGTCTGTATACGCTTTTATAATAAAATTCCCCCGTAAATATTTTGATTTTGACGGAGAAAAAAAATTTAAAACTAAAATTAAAAAAATCTTATGCAAAAAAGCGTATTATAAAATTTATGACTATTTAAATAGCACGGATGCTTGGTGTTGATCCAACACAATACATATTTTATATTTTTTATAATTGACTTACTTTGTATTTATTTTACTAAATTGACTTATATACTATTACTTACTCATTGACGTTCAATAAATATACTTTTGTATTTACGTTGAAATAAATGAAATGAAATAAATTACATTTTAGTGTGAGTTCACATGACAAGAATGCTAGGCAAATGTTTAAAATTAAATCATTGAAAATAAAGGGTCCTCTTTATGATGACCAATTTCATCTAATGACGTTTACTTTTCGGAGTTATTTAATCATTTAAGTTTTACTATGGAATGTAAAGAAACTTTTAACGATGATTTAACCAAAAAGTTTATCTCCATTCTCTTGGCAAGGTAGAGTGGTAATTTTCCACCGCTCCGCTATTTTATTTTGTCTATTCTTAATCTTCCCGTTTATTACAACTAATGACTCTAATATAATTTTAACCTTCACCGAGATAAAACCCAAAAAAAAATCATTTGCGTAAAATATAAGCATACTTGAAAACAATCAAAAAAAAATTTGTCTTGATGAAGTACTGAAATTTAGTGGCAATCGGATTGAATGTAATAGCTTTGAAGTGTTGTCTGCTGATAAAATAACCAACGTTATTTAATTTATATATAAAAACTCGCATAAAATACTTTACGGTCTTCGCAAATACATCGTTTGGCTTAGTAATAAAAGGAGTTAAAAAGAAGCAAAAAATATATACCATTAAATATATGGTTTTGATTGCTACAATTTTTTGTAAAGGATACTTAATTATTCGACTTATAATTATTGGTAATCGCTATTTTTTATCAATTAATCCGAATATTTATTATGATAATATTAAGAGCTTTTATTATTAAAATTACTCTTTTTAATTGTTTTTATACCATGTAAAAATAAAAATAAAAATGGCTGTTTTTACTTTTATTACTGAATTTAATCAACCGGAATTAATTCATTTGCTTCCAGCATTGCAAATTATTATTTCACTGAATTCTCTTCGGGAAGGACTAACAGAAATTCGGTAGGCGCAATTAAATAGACAAATATCTTTTGCAACAAGTTATCAAAAATATAACATAGGAATAAAATGTGTTTGAACCAATGACTATGTTAAAAAATAAGCGTACTTGTATTATGGTGTACCTCATTTTTCACCTATTTATTTCTATAAAACAACATATACTAGTTAAATTAACAATATGAGCATTTTTAAATTTATGCCCAATTAGACAGTAAAATTTCACTACAGAATATCGCGAACTTTACCATTCGATTTTGTGATAATAATAATATTAACTTATTGAATTAATAACTGAATGAATTTGTTGGATTAATTAGAGCATTTTTAATTTGCCAGGAGCTGATAACGACCCTGTACATAGGCTTCCTGGGGCTGATTTTCGCCTCTTTCCTGGTTTACTTGGCCGAGAAGGACGTCAAGGATAGCAAATTCTCCAACTTCGCCCAGGCACTTTGGTGGGGAGTGGTAAGCACATATTTTAAAAGTATTTTCACCTAATTAAGAGACATGTTTATTAGAGAAACAAAATTCGGATAAAACCTAGTTTTTATAAAAAGCCTTTGGTTGTCTGTAAAGTCGGTTTACGGACGATAATTTTACGTGATAACGTCATAAGAAAACATTGATGAAAAATAGCATACTTTTATGAATTGAATTGAATTATTATTACTAAATTATCATAATTTTGTATACAAAGTAAACAAAGCAGGAGTTAATTGAAAATGACTTTTTTTTCCATAAATCAACATTTTTTTGCACTTAAATTATACAAATTAATTACAAGTAACAATGTGCTATTAGCAATTTATTTACAACTTATATACATATGATGATATGATGTTTAAGATCGTCCAACCTGTGGATTTCATTTCATTTTGGTGATGACTGCCTCCGTAGCGTAATGGATAAGACGCTGGACTCACGATACGGAGGTTCCGGGTTCGATTCCCGGTGAGAACACAAAAATAAAAAGTTAATTTTCTCAAGCCTGGGTGTTTGTGGCGTTATTCCCCTCTGTAATTGGGCCTCCTGGCCTGTTGAGGTGGTTAAATAAATAAATAAATAAATAAATCACTAAATAAAATGACAATTTCACTTTCACTTTGTAGCTTGTGTGCTGCTGCTGTCTCCCTTCTACTCGGACGCATCGGTTGATGGAGTGGAAGAGAGATAGATGCGTCACAAACCGAACGCTTGGGCCGATCGTGCCTCTCAATTGCTTGTTCCGCGCTCTCGCTTGCACACTCGGCTTAGGCGTAACGTGACAATGAGTCATGCTTTTCGTGTGTGCAGCCGGCGTTCATCGATTTATTAGACGTTATCGCGTCAAAAAACTTGTATGGCGTCGTACAATAAAGGGCAAAAAAGTTATATTTTACTTGGAATTCTACTAACAGAGATTTCAATTGAGAATTTATCCCAATATACTTAAGTGTATAGTAAAACTTACAAAACAGTACAAAATGACTCTCAGCCAGACAATGATAATATAAGATACACCAGTACCTTAATAAAAGGGTCCCGTCAAGAAAATTGTCGGTGATTAAGAAATGGAGTCCAGAGAGAAATATCAAATTACTGATCTGAGAATTAAATTAAATATCTATTCGAACCCAAGGAAGGGGCTCAATCAGTGAGAGGACGAATCTCAAGTGATTTATTGTTCCGTGGGTTGTGAATCGGGGAGTTATATTACAAGTACAGGATCTCATTACTAAGTGCTTCTTCATGTAGAATTCTACATCTTTTGTTTTTAATTTTCTGAGTCGATTATTAGCTGAATAATAGTAAATACTACATAAACAACATAATAACATGAACACATACATGTAAATGTTATTTTATTTTTTTTAAATTGTGTGAATTTTATTTTTAAAAATGCAATTATACATTATTAGCTAAATATACAATTTCCTGAGAGCAAACATACGATAATAACTTACAATCGCGTTTCAAAAATACACATATTTAGCGTGTCTTTTGACAGAAGTTTGACAGACTGCACAGTTTTTCTGAACAAGAAACTGTATAGTTTTTCTGAACAAGAAACTGTCTCATATAAAGTGGGCATTACTGCTTCATGCAATTATTTCAACTAGAATTTGTATTCTTTTTACTAGAATTGCTTCTTGGCATAACACGAAAATGAGTTGGATTCAAAAGATCCTGGCTCTTGCAAACATTTTTTTACTTTCTATGCTATCCCGCTTCTTAATTACATTTACATAATATAAATATTGTCAGACAGGAAAGTCAAGGTATTCAGATCGAATGCCAAATCCTTTTCATCCTTCCCCTTGCCCACTACTAGTAATGCACAAGGATCTGTATTTGTTATATACTATGTGCAGAGTTTCTTGATATTATTACATGAACGTAAGACGATTCAGCGCCAATTAATTTTTGATTAGTCAAAGCATGTTATTTCTGATAATCAGTAAATTATTTATCGTAAAAGATTGCAAATTAGATGCCCAAATTAAATACTAAAATTTCTCAGTCGTTTATAACAAGTTTGGAATCGTTCGCAAAGCTTAGAAAATGACCATTTGAAACTTAAGAAAGCTGGAAGTAAATAGAAATACGGAAAGGAAATTCGATTAAGAAATGAAATGACTTAAATTGAAATGTCAAGTGGACGTGATTTTAAATAAATGAAAGCCCTACAGCTCGTCAAATAAACTAAATCTTAAATGGGAAATAGATCTCTTTGGTACTATATATTTAATTCTATTAGTATAGAATACAATTGCATTTAATTTTGTTAAAGTTTGAATTATCGCATAACGCTAATTTACCAATTGCACTAAAGTATTCGTAATTATTTTACATACCTATTGCATTGACAGTAAATCATTGCATCTATTTTAGTTTACTTTTTATCCGAAAGGTGATTTTTTTCCAATTATGCAAACCGATTATTCTAAAAATCTCATCAAAATCTTCATCACCGCATCAAAATATACAACTGTTTCGTGTTAAGTTCTTAAAAATGTTTAAAATACGAATTTTCATTGATTATTGTAAATGTTTCTATAGATGTACACGTGATACACGCATTTCCGGCAGATGCCATGTGGTTTCAGTGAGACGCCAATATTCAAATTCAGCATCGGCGTCGCGACGCATTGCTAGCCTTGCTGCTGTTCACCTTATAGTATTTATTTGATCACAAAAATTTAAAAGATTATCTTTAAATTTAAAGAACTATAAATATCCATCATGTAAAGTTACTATCATGTATCATTTTACTTTTAATTGCATCTTTTTGCATCGTTTTTCTCAAATTTCTCCCAATACTGAAATTCTGGATTTCCACCCAAATTGTAAGGTTAATATATCAGTAGCGTGTTCTGTTTGCGTAATGTATATTATTTAAATAATATGTTTGGGGTTGCGCATGATATTAAAACGCATGTACTCACTCCCAAGTTTATGTTAAAAACACAAATTTACACGCGAAACTAATTATAATGAGAGCAACGCTTGTGACTTGAATTTCAAAAAATGCACAAGGGGAGCAATTTGGGTTAATTATGTAGGTAAACATAATTATTTAGCAGGTTTCTTAATTTGCATTAAGAAACCTGCTAGATTCTATGCCATTATTGCAAAAAACGTATAAAAATTTGCCCACTTCGCATGCGCATTTCAATAATCAAAGTTCAAACTTTAAATGTATTTTTAATATTGTACACAGTTAAGTACCTACTTTAGCAAAAATTAGTATTTTATTTTTAATACAAGATCAACAGGTTACAAGTAGTGATTTTATGTCATCATCATCATCATACCCTATCCGCTCCCTATGTGGAGCATATGGAATCCACAAACTGCCTCCAGGCCAAGCGATCGGCCGCCGGCTCCCGTGCATCCTCCCGAGTCCAGTCCACGTCTCACAGCTCTGACGCAAACTGCCGACGAATTGTCAACAGTGAACGACCAGGACGCCGAGAACCTGATGCCTTGTAAAATAGACAAGCATGGTTAAGGCTCTTGGGAGGCACACGTAGTATATGGCCTAGCCAGCCAAAACAGTAGATACCAAGGGTTGTTATGCCCGTTGCCTCACTTCTGTATTCCTTACAAAGTTAAACCACCTCACACCTAAAATTCTTCTAAGACACCTATTCTCAAAACTCAGAAGTCTGCAATTTTGGGCCCTGGTTAGGTGCCATGGTTCACAGCCGTAGAGTAGAACAGGAGTGATGCATGAGTTATATAGGCGGCATTTTGTTTAAAACGAGTAAACATCCGATCTCCTGACAGGTTTCATTCTATTGAAGCCGGCGCGTGCTACCTCAAGCCGCACTCCCAGTTCTTTCTGAACTCTGCCGTTTTCTGTCATGTACGCTCCCAGGTATTTGAAGCTCTCGACCCTTTCGATGGCTTGTCCCGACAAAGCCAGGGAGGTCTAGGCATCTTGACACGAGCTGTTACACGTGACATGGGTTTTACCTGTGTTTATGATTTATTTTATGTACACAAACAAAAATAAAGAACACTGTTTACAAACATTGAGAAAGTAAAAAAGATCTTACATATTTATACGTAGTGCCCATGCAATTTATTAAAATTCTTAATATAAACTATGTACCTAGTTTGTTAACATAAAGAGAATAATGTATTACCGCTATTTCTCGTTAGTAATAATGTTTATTCCTTCCCCGCGAGATTCTAGTTCAGATTTCCACACAAACCAAGTGCACTTGAAGCTCCGTATTACCTAACAGTTGTTCTAATTAAACACTGACTCCTGATACACTTATTAGTCCTGGTTCTATTCTAACTACTAACCATCTGCTACTGGTCCTTTGCACTGCAGTTTCTCTTTGTAAGAGCTTTTACTAAAATAAAACCATTTCAACTAACTTGCTGACCGACTAAAACTATATTCATTAGAATTATCTAGTTGTGGTCTGAATTTTATGACAAACGAAAAACGAATGCTGTGAGTAGTTTTTTAGAAACATTGTCGTATCTTTTACATAGTCTTATAGATATAATTACCCTTTCATTTTTCGGTTAAATCTGGATGAATCATTCGACTGATAACGATCTTTATTAAATTTTAAGACATTTATTTGTACTTACTGCATTATTCTTAAGCATTTTAGGATTATAACTGATTTATATTAGGTACTTTCCTCATTATTTCTGATTTTTGAACCACACTAGCAGTCGAACTATAACGTTTTGTTCCGAGTTCAATTAGTAGCTTATTTGATACTACTAAAGTAAAAAGTAGAACATACAAATATTTCAACACCTTTCAATGATTTTCCCGTTTTTTCTTACAAGTTTTCTCTCAAAGATTGACTTAGGCACAAGGGTGTCGGAGATAACGTTATGAAATGTTTGTGCGCATTAGATACCTACACGTGACGTATGCATGTTATATAATGTATTATATTCTCAAATGCTATATTCTCCATGCATCATTATGGCTCAGCAGAAATTTCCCTTTGAACTTTACGAAAATTCCAATTCGAAAAGCATACATTTAAGACTATCTGGGAATTTATATATTATGTAGCAACGAACTTATGTATCTCCTATCTCGGTCCTTTTTTCGCTTTATTTCGTTTTATGAGGTGCTCTCTCATTTCCTTTTTCAACTACTCCATATTAAAAAACACAGTAACGTATCTTCTCATTCTTCCAAAACACCTATTCTCAAAACCTATTCTTCCATGTGTCTTAGAAGAATATTAGGTGTGCTGTGCTTTGATTTTGTAAGGAACACAGAAGTGGGGCAACCCTTTATATCTACTGTCATCCGGCGAAGGCTTTTCGGTTGGCTGAGCTATATACTATAACGTATGCCTCCCTAGAGCCTTCACCATGCTTGCCTATTTTTACAAGGCATCAGGCTCTCGACGTCTGGACGTCCACTGTTGACAATCCGCCGGCAGTTTGCGTCAGAGCAGCGGGACGTGGGAGGATGCACGGGAGCTGGCGACCGATCGCTTGACCTGGAGGCAGTTTGTGGAATCCATATGTTCCACTTAATACGCTCCACTTAATACTATAATAATGATGATGATGTATCTTATCAATGAGGGAATCCACTGTTTTCTAAAGTAATTTTTTTCTATAAACTTACTATTTAACCAAACAAAAAAAATAAATTTAATATTTTTTTATAAGTTATTGATGAAGATACGTTTTTTTAATGTTGCACATTTCAAAAAAGGACCAATTAAAACGGGTTTGATTACATTATTATACCGCGCTAAAATAACACTATGTACTAACTGCGTCATTTTTGCAGGAGCGACGTCATAAAACGGGTTGTTTAAGGCCATGGTATTTCTCCAGCCAGCAACAAAACTGTCAAAAATCTATGCAAACTGACGCGGGAAGCACAGATAAAATATACCGTCGACTCAACTGTCGTATACTGTTAACAGCTGTTCTAGGGAGACTGAATGGCGGCCATCTTTTTTGCAATAGAAGCTTGTATGTAGATTGTATTCCATATTAAAATGCCATGGAACGCGGCTACGGGGGTTTAAAAACGGAAACCGGAAACACTACTTTTAGAAACAAGGAGTGACGTCATTGTTTAAGATTTTGAAATGAATGCTATTTTCAAAATTTTTCATTAATTTTTTGCGTGCGTTTTTGGGATATTTCATCCCACTTCAAAATGTTTAATCGCGTCTACACGAAGCATTTTTTAATGCACGTTTTTATTATTTTTATAATTTTAATTCCGGGTAGCAGTGGATTTCCTCATTGTTGTTGTGTATTGTGTGGTCTACAATTATTATTGTATTTAATATAGTGATTGAAATGGATTATTCCAGATAACTTTATGCACCGTGGGATACGGAGACATGGTTCCAGAAACTTGGCAAGGGAAGGTTATAGCGTCGTTCTGCGCTCTCCTGGGGATATCCTTCTTCGCGCTGCCGGCGGTAAGTTATCTACCTCTATTAGTCAACACAAATCAGTGTGAATGTTTATAACAATGCATGTTTGTTAAAACCAGAGCGACACATTCATTTTTGCAAAGAAATCTAATACTTAAACATGTAAAAATAAGATATTCTGTCTTATCACACTACACCTGAAACTAGCATAAGAAATTTTAGTGCTAATGTAATGTGACCCAGTTTCAAAATAAATTATTACGAAAGTAAATCAAATATATAAGTGTAGGTATAAAGTTTGTGAATCCTTATGCTTCACATAGGGAGTAAATATGATGATAAAGTGATGCTTAAAGTATGCCCTTAAACACTATAGATAGATTAAAAATATATCGATTTATGAAAAAATATATAGATTATATCGATATATATAAAAAAATATGGAAAGCCATCGATAAATGTGGGGAGCCCTAGTTATCGGCATTTTATTAATTTTTCTGTGTAACTAAAGGTTGAAGTGGACTATAGATAGACTAAATACATACAATTCGTAATTTAAAAAAAAAATACAAATTCTAGAGAATCAGCTAGCCAGGCTTTTAGTATCATACTTTTCCTAAAAAAATAAAAGATTTTCCCACATTTATTTTGTGTGCGCTGCTAATTTGGTCGCATGGTATACTTGTAAGTATAGAAAAAAAAACATTTCTTTCTAGCCTCAGTACTTCTCTTATGAGTCATTTTATAATAGGCAATAAAAGTATTTAGCGTGTAAACTTCGATTCCTAAAGTAAATGCGTGATATCTCAGCATTGCCACTAACATACTCTAGCTACCCTTTCACTATCTAACAAACTAACCATCACGCCATTTCCCGAAGGAGTAGGCAGAGAGGATAGAACGCCACACCACTCTGTCCTGGCATACTTCTCTTGCTTCCTCCACATTCATACATCTTCTCATGCACGCACGTCGATAATTCCAACTTTTCACATGCCCACTTTCAAGCACTTACTTAATCATATACCACGCTTTAAAAAATACTAAAATGTAGCTTCTGATTTAGAAGTTTTATTCAGAAGTTCTGAATTTAAAAAATGTTTTATAAAATAACATTGCCTCTAAGGAGCTTCTCATTGTTTTACCATTTTGTAAAGTATATCTGTAAAAAATAATAAATAATAAATTTTACGTGTGACGAGGTTTAAATTATTGATTGATATGGCATTTATTTTGTAGAACTCCATGATATCTTATGTTAAAATCAAAAAACGATTTTTTTGGTTCTACGTGATTTTATTATCAAGTTAGTTTGATAATGCCCTTACAAGGCGAAACAATTGTCACTAACTTGATAATAAAATCACGTAGAACAAAAAAAATCGTTTTTTGATTTTAACATAAGACGAGTTTAAAATTTTGTTTTCACTAATATTATTTTAAAAATCATAAAGTGAAATGCATTTTGCATTTTTAGTTCACCTGTGCATAAAGTTCCATCCAGTGAAAGCTTTTTTGTAAAAAGCTGTATTTTAAGCTTGTTTTTAAATATTAAATGCGTTCGTTGGTTAAATTTTAATGTGTTTTAGTGGTCCCGTCAAATGGATCTCATAAAAATTTCATAAAAATATTGAAGCTTTTTTTGAGAGCAATTTTTACTAGAATATGCACTAAAATATATATTTATTTGTGCATATTGGAATAGCCGCATGGTTTTTATTCTGTTAAAATGTTGTCTGTTATTTACCATTAAAACGAAATATAAACATTGCACTTTAGACTAAAACTGATATGCAAAAAATATCGAAGCATAAATTCGATGTACGCTTTTATAAACTTAATTTTCGGATAATAATCTTTGAGTTTTAAAGATCAGCTTTTCGAGGTGTCGACGCTGAGACTGTAGACGTCTAGACTCTAGACCTAGACCATGTATTTTTCGGTTGCCCTATTGAAACAGATAATAACCTCTATACGTCTTTTAGTCAAATTCTCATATAACATTGCGTTTCTTCTATCCAAATCATGCATTATTATTATAAAACCATAAACTCAAAATTGTACTTTATAGACTAATCACTCTTTAATTTATGAACACTCTTAATTAATTTTCATTTATCTGTCACCATATAGAAAACTTTAAGAGGCTTATAAGAATGTGCTCATTTTTATGTAGGTATAGCTGTTGTTTTCTTAATCAAATCAAATAAAATTTACCATTTAGGAAAGTTTAGAGAGTGGTATAAATAAAAAAAATATAAATAAATCTAAGCTTATTATTATTTCTTAATATGTTTATAATTTTGCGTAATCATTGTTGATTTTTCCCTAGTTTAATGTATTTAAATTGCCCAAATAAAATGAAAGACTTCCATTCAAAGCATAAAACGGTTTGAGCGCAGTTTCTACTTACATAATTTATTTACAAATTTACTTTACAAGAAAGATGCATCACTTGCATTGTTGTTTTATTAAAATTGTCTAATAAGAAACGCAATAGATTGGCAAGAGGAAAAAGCGAGAAATAATAAAAAATACCGATTCAACCAGGACTTGGACTGGCTCTGAAGCGTAAAACTGATCATTTTACCTTCATGTAATAAAAATGATCATGATCACTGCACTTGATGATGCAGTGCCCTATACACCATTGGGTGCGGATAAGGGAAAGTAGTAGTAGTATGCCTATTTAACCTGAATGAGGGTGCGAAAACGGATAAAAAAAAATATATTTGGTCCATAGGTACTGCATGTTTTTCCTCCGTTTTTCAATCTTGAGTGAGCCCAAATTGAATCCGTAAAGGAACACAGAGCTCCCCTTTCGTGGCCATTCTGAGAAGATTATCCGGTTTAAATTAGCACAATGAGCGCATTAGTTGTGCCTATTTTGTTCCACCTGCAATTCCAGCTAAGTGGTTTCATTTTCATATTTTTTATTCAAAAGGTAATTTTGATAGACGATAAACGAAAAAGTTAGATTATTTTTTTGTGTTTTTGCATTTTATTGGTGTAAAAAATTTAGGCACCTGAAATAATAATAAAATCGTTAAATTACGAATAATTATGTAATTGTATAAAATTTCATCAACAATGTAGTTTTAAAAATTATTAACTTACCCATAAAAATACTTTTTGAGTCAGTTTAAGAAGTGGATAATTTATTTTATTCCGTTTTAACGCCCGGCCCGTGGGCCTTTTACATTTTATAATTTGTACAATAAATTTCTTTGTCTACGTAATTGATATTTGAAAAAATCATTAGAAAAATACTACTGCATATCTCAATTAAAAACGTTTCTACTGGTGGGTCACTGCACTGCACTTGGTGTACCAATACAGTGCCCTATGCATCATTAGATGCGGATAAGGAAGATTAGTAGTAGTAAGGTTCTATTGATCGTTGGTATTGATTGAAAAACCGAAAAAAATACTATATCTTTATTATTTTGGTTTATACTAATGAGGAAATCCACTGCTACCCGGAATTGAATTTTAAAAATGCTTTCGTGTAGACGCGAATATTAAAAATTTTGAAATGGGATGAAATATTCCAAAAATGCACGCAAAAATAAATATAAAAATGTTGAAAATAACATTCACTTCAAAATATTAAACAATGACGTCACTCCTTGTATCTAAGTATTGTGTTTCCGGTTTCCATTTATATACCCCCGCGTAGCCACATTTCAAGAAAGTGGACCGCGTTCCATGGTATTTTAATATGGAATACAATCTAAATACAATTTACATACAAGCTTCTATCGCAAAACAAGATGGCCGCCATTCAGTCTCCCTAGAACAGCATTTAACAGTATATCTGACAGTTGAGTTGACGGTATAATATTATCTGTCAGTTTGCATAGATTTTTGACAGTTTTGTTACTGGCTGGAGAAATATCATGCCGTTAGCCACCCGTTTTTTATGACGTCACTCTGCAAAAATGACGCACTTAGTACATAGTAGTATTTGGCGCGGTATTTGAAAATGTGCAATTTTAAAAAATCGTACCTTCATTAAGAACTCACAAAAATAAAAATTTTTTTTGCTTAGTTAAATAGCACGCTAATAGAATTTTTTTTATTAGAAAACAGTGTCATTGCTAAGTGTCCGCCTCATAGCATAGCGCATTTGGCTACCGTGCATGAGGTAGCGGGTTCGATTCCCGTAGGGGGTCAACATAAAATATTTATCAACATTTGATTTTCATTTTAATATTTCATGTGTGATACCTTGGACTGGAACTGAAGCGTAAGACTGATCGTCTACCTTCGTGTAATAAAATGATCATGATACACGGCACTCGGTGTACCAATACAGTGCCCTGTGCACCATTGGTTGCGGATAAGGGGAAAGCATTAGTAATTGCTTAAAAATAAGCCTTAATTAGAATTGGCAATAAACAAACAGCAATTATTATATAGGCATAATTTTTGTCAATATAACTTAACTAAGAATTCCAAAAATAATATACTCTTGATCTCGTCTTTAGTAACTTTGTATCGGAAACCATTCGTTCCAGCTTTTCTCTAGTAAAGGAAGAATGTTTTCCCACCCTTCTCTTGAAGTGCTTGTAACTGACATTTTCTCCGTTCCCTTCACCGAAAGCAACAGTCCTATAAGACGATTTCGGAAAGGCAACTATAACCTTATTAATGAAAAGCTGATGCAAATCAACTGGCCTCAACAAATTTTCTTGTTTATCCTTGGATGATACAATTAATAAATTTTACAATATCATTAATGAATTAATCGAGGCATACATTCCTCTTGACAACCGTAATCGTAAACGATTGTATCCTACTTGGTTTAATGTTTCCTTGTTAAAATTAATTAGAGAAAAAAGATAAAGCTCACGCTAAATGGAAAAAATTTGCTAACCTCTCGATTATGATGAGTTTTCATTACTGCGTAATCGACAGAAAATATTGCAAGATGATTGCTTTCAAAAGTATGTTTTGTCTATGCAAGACAACAATATTAAAACCAATCCTAAGCAGCTTTGGGGTTATAAAAAAGCACGAAGGGGTGGTTCAGCTTACCCACGTTCTTTCGAATATAAAAAGAGGAAATATGATGAAGGCCATTCAATTGCCAAGGATTCAACGACTTCTTCGGCTCAGTATTTAGTAAACCTGCAACCTCTTATCCTGATGATAATCTTGACCCACCATACTTGCGATAACGGTGGCTCAATACAATATCTTCGTACTTCCGAATGCGAGATACTTAAAAATTTTATCTTCTCTTGATTGCAATGGTGGTGCTGGTAGTGATAGAATTCCATATTTTATTGTTAATTGTGCTAAATCTTTATGTATACCGTTAAATTTAATATTTAATAGTTTTCACTAGAACAGGGTTACTTTCCCCTGAAATGGAAGAAGCACATATCCTACCTATACATAAAAAAGGTTTCCAAGATTCAAATATCAAATTACAGGGGTATTTCCATTCTCAATTCCTTTAGCAAAGTCTTCGAAAAAATTGTTTACAGCAAAATTTATCCTGTGATTGTTAAAGGAATACCTCCTCAACAACATGGATTTCTCAAAGGCAGGTCTAACTACATCTAACCTAATTGAGTTTACCGATTTTGTATTTCGCTGTATGGACAACTCGGAACAGGTGGACGTGGTTTTACACGGACTTTTGAAAAAGCCTTCGACCGAGTTGACCACGTAATTCTTATGAAAAAACTCTTTAAACTGGGGATACGTGGTGATATATACAGATGGATTTCCTCGTATCTAAAAAACAGAAGCCAGGCGGTCGTTCTTGGAGGTTATAGATCAAACTTTATAAACATTGTATCAGGAGTTCCACAAGGATCTCACCTAGGCCTTTATTTTATAACGCATACCTATATGATATATATGTCGTTGTTCGTAACGCTAAGTTTTTGATGTATGCGGACGATACTAAAAAATACATAAATTTCAAAAACTCCTCTGTCTGTCACGAACTTCAGGATGACCTCAATAGATTAAGCGAATACTATTTAAAAAATAGGATAATGTAAACGTATCTAAATGTCTAGTTATCTCATTTTCACGTAGTCGGTGTCCCCATAGAATACAATTATATCATATCAAATCAACCAATTCAGAGAGTTAATTCTGTGCGTGATTTAGGAGTAATACTTGATAAAAAACTGACCTTTGAAGATCACTTTGACAACATTACAAGTCGTGCACACAGAAACCTTGGTTTCGTTCTTCGTACATGTCAGGGTATTCAGTGATATTGGTTGTATTAAAATGGTGTATTTTGCATTTGTTCGTAGCTTACTTGAATATGCTTCTTGTGTTTGGTCTCCTAACTATATAACACATAAAGAAAGATTCGAAAAAATCCAATGGACTTTCCTAAAGCACCTTAATTGGAGATGTAAGTTAAACGATCTTAACTACAAGTCTTCTTGCAAGAAGCATAACATTCTTAGCTTAAGTGATCGTCGTTTACAATTGGATATGGGTATTCTTTCATGATATTGTTAGTGGACGCCTAGATAGTGAGACACTAGTTTTCCGGAATAGGCTTCAATACACCAGCTTACCGTACTCGTCACACATCAAAATCATTATTTCACGTACCAGTGGTGCGTACGAATTATGCTCAAAATTCCCCTCTTATACGCTTAGTTAGAGAATATATTCTAAACTCAATACAATCGACCCATTTATATGCAATAAAACAAGATTCAAATTACAAGCTGCAAAACAATTAATAGGTTCCAATTAGAGCTATTTTTATTTTTCGTTTTTATACACATTTTTCATTCTCATCCATTATTACATACTTATAATCATCCATCACACACTCCTCTCTCATTCTCACGATGTCACTATATAACATACATTATATACACCACCACACACTCCTCTCTCTCATTCACACCACCACCACACACACATAACAATTACACCTTTTTCTTGTTTTGTTATACTTATTCCTGTATACTTGTGGATATCTGTTATTGGTTTATTTTCTTACTGTTTTGTCTATGTTTTATAACCTGTATTTACTGTTGATATCCCAAATAAATAAAATAAAATAAAATAAAATAAAATAAAAATAAAAAAATAAAATAAAATAAAGCAAAAAAAAAATGGAAATGCAAATGTCTTAATCTACCTCATCATCACAATAAAAGAATAAAATTAATGGATTTGGTTTACAGCGCGGGGAACGTTTTGAAAACACTTATTGTGTAAATATATTCCATTATTTGTTTATTGAGATATTCCACAGCTTACCTACCACAGAGCTCACAGGGCCTGAAGCACAGAGTTTAAAAAGATAAATTTTCATTTCCTTCATAGTTCCTTATCCTCCATTTAGTATTGAAATAACAATCTAAAGATCAAATAATGTTTTCGGTCTTACACAAAACAGAAGAAAGAACGGTGATAGAGACAGAGGGAAGTCCATGCTCAGATTCCTGATAAGAACTCAGACTATGCGGTTAAATTAATAACAAGGGGTGATTATTATCAAACCTTTTTTTGTTTAAACTTTGCATTACTTTAGTAATAATACTGTTATTGTTTATCTTTCTTTACAAAATTTTCAATACTAAAAAATGTCCTACATGTATAAATCCCGTTTTTTTTTCAAAAATTCAAAAGATTCCTCGTAAAAAATATTTAAAAACGGATTGACCGCAAACGAATGCTTTAAAACCACCCGTCTTCTAAGCGCACAAAAAAGGTCGTACTGAATATATGATTGATGCGGAGAACCAGAGATGTGGCTATTGTGGCCCCAATTGTATATCAACTATCAACGCAGTGGCCTATGCACCATTGGTTGTGGATAAGGTAGAGTAGTATTAGAAGTATGGGATGATTTCAATGACGCCACATTAAAAAAATCTTATTATACCTGTAGCTCGATCACAGATCACTATCGACGCGGTAATAAGCGACGTGATAACGATTTCTTACCATGGATGTTTAACGTTTTCGCGATCACAATGGAACACGCGTTAAAAGTTATCGATCGGGATTATTTTTTAATATTGCCACATTTTAACCTGATGCTTGGCAACACCTAATATTAAATGTCAAAATTCAAAATATTTACCTTTTTCAAGACGTTCTACGCACTTTTTTTCTCCTCAAATGCGTAGAAAACGAGGGCATCAAGTCGCGAGCCATTTCCCGAGATTGAATAACGTAAGAAATTCAACTTTGCTCATTTCAAGAGGATTGGTTGAATCTCGCACATATCTTCTTTCAATATTTCTCGAGTGCCGTATTGCATTTAGCCGGCGATCGGCAAGCCGTATAATAAACAATCCGACACGCGCGTTGACTTTCTTGATTTGACGTTTGACGTTTAGCCACGATATTTATTGTACCTTTCATCTATGGTAACGCGACCGTGGTATGAACGTGGTAAGAACGTATGTTCATTGTGATCGGTCAAAATGTTTAGCGTTAGTACGTGGTTAGCACGTTTTTTAACTACGTCGATAGTTATCTGTGATTGAGCTCCAGTAAAATGTTTCCAACAATTTGGTGCATTTTCTTTTTGTTATATGTAGCTACTTTAATTACAGAAAATAATCGCTATTCCATGTTGCAACATCCCAATCAATATAATTAATGTAAAAATAACGCGAAAATAATAATTCTCGTAGTTATACTCCACATAAATTCCATTTTACTTTTCCATTATTTCGTAAAGTGTGTAATAATTGACAAATAACTTTATAAATAATTTGTAAACCTTTGGTAAATTGAATTTACTATTTTACAAAAAAATGGCCATCTTACACGCTCATTTGCGTGACATTTTAAATTACCAAAATAATCATGGATGTTTTGAGGCAATGAATAGATAATAGATATCTGTCTATCGTCCATATGTATCTGTTCTTTGTGTTTGCAAAAACCATAACTTATACTTTAAAAACATGATTTTAATTTAGCTACTTCAAATCTAGATGATGCTGAAAATAGAAATTATTGAAATAATAGTATTTTAGTTTAAGAATAAAACTAAAGGTTCCTTCACATAAATTTATTTTCTTATGTACCGCAAATTGCAAAAATTATTAACAAAATGAGGTTTTTTATTTTGTTTTCTTTATGGATAGAATTAATTTGACTAAATGAATGATATTTGAAACAATTTGCAAAAACTCGTAACATATATACAAAATCAAAAATTTTACCTGGTGTGGATATTTGCTAATAAGCGGAATGGGGAATGTTGTAGTACGTAAAGTGGCCACTTAACCCAGACAATGACAGGTCATAAGCCCTCGAACGCTCGAATATCCATATCCCTGAATTTGGAAAAGAACCTACTTTACCTCTGTAGGGATACAAAATGAAAAAATTTGCAGAAAAATATCGAAAAAAAAACTCCTTAAGCCCACTATATACGGGACAGTTTACTACACAGTTTCCTGTGCAGTCTGAAAACTGTCCCGTATAAAGCTAAAACTGGATGAAAAACTCTGTGTTAGTGTCAGATTTCTCACTGTGCGCTAATTCCCACACATTTTTTCACACAGTTTCGGCGCGCGCATCACCCGCGGCGATTACGACAGTATAATACGTATAATATTCAATAGTATCGGTAATATTACAAATAAACTTTGATAAACTTTACTATGGCGAATATTTATAAAGTGTAATAAATAATATGAACTGAAATCCTAGATCGAAATTTAAAATATCAAATAACGACTATTTGACAGATGAGTAATGTTGCCAAATTGTAAAATCGGTAGAAATTCCTAAAATTATTCATAATACGTTGAATTTATCTGCGCTTATAATTGATGAATAACTCAATTAAATAATTAATTAATAACTCAATTTTCTCGAAACTATGGGTCAAATGAAAAAAATATATTTTAGTAAATCGACTCCAAATATGACGTAGATTCACTGGTTTCCCGCTTGTACATCGAGTTATGTTACACGGTGTATATGTGTAAATGGATTCTAGTTCCTTTTAATAATCTCGCACGTTGTTTGTCCTCAGGGCATCCTGGGCTCCGGGTTCGCGCTGAAGGTTCAGCAGCAGCAGAGACAGAAGCACATGATCCGGAGACGGCAGCCAGCGGCGACCCTCATCCAGTCCCTGTGGAGGTGCTACGCAGCGGACGAGCACTCCATGAGCGTGGCCACTTGGAAGATGCACCAGATACCTCTCCCCAGTCCACCTTCTTCGTAAGTTACTACTAGAAACTATCGACACTCGTCTCTCACACCCTGGTACAGTTATTCAGTTAAAAGATGCAAAAAAAAAAATTGCATGTTTCTAATAAAATATGACTTGATGAAATTATTATGGTTTGTTATTGTTATTTTTCGTCAATCAGTTTCCGAAATGTCACTCCTTCAGGACAGTATATTAGATAAAAAAATATTAACGTTATTACCGACAATCTTCTTCTTTTGCCACGTTCACTCCTTTGTGGAGCATGTAGACATCACTAGATCCCTCCAGGAGACCCTGTCACTAGCTAGCTCTCTCGCCTCCTCCCACGTCAGGCCCGCATTCATCAGCTCCGCCGAATACATCCATAGGATGGTCATCGACGGTCTGCCAGACGGCGGGATCCTGCAGGCGTAAAGAAGAGGCAGCTCGGGTTCAGGCTCTCCCGAGGCATCCGGAGTACACGCCAAGCCAGGTCCAACGCCGCATCTTCACGACTCCAGTTATTGAGGTTGCTGCGTCCATTCCCTAACTTAAGCGTCGGTTATGAAGTCAACCGCCTTATGCCTAGAACCCTCCTCAGACACTTTTTCTCAAAACTCAACAAGCGAGCATTCTGAGCTTTTGTGAGGTGCCAGGATTCGCATTCATAAAGGAGCACCGGCACAATACAGGAATTAAGGATTCGGCACTTTGTTTTGACCGAGTATAAACTGAAATTCCAGATAGCACGCATCGTGTTGAAGGTTGCTCCAGCAATTCCTAGACGGATTGCGAGTTCCTTGTGCGTGCTGCCATCTTCAGTTTATATGAACATGACTAAGTATCTGAAGCTGTCAACCGACAATACTTTCATGTTATTGATTAATTGGAAGAAATTGTAACTTTGTAAAAAAGTAACATATCTAAATTTAGAAAAGTGCCGCTAACAATTACATAAAAACAAAGTAATTGCCAAAAATTTAGTCTACGTTTTATTGGTAATAATTGGTATCTCAATATTGAGGTAATAAAGGTTAGGTATAAACCCATCATCCCGTAGCAGTCCCTGAGTCCAAATAGCACGAAAAATTGTCATCTACTCTGCCTGTGATATAATGGTGAAGGTGCTAATCTCACGAGTAGTTCCAAAAAAATAGGAATATGATTTTTCTCAAGCAGAACTTTTATGTTTATCCAACTTTAATATTTAGATTCCTTTTTCATCTCTACACTAATCGACTATTGTATTTTAACTTTACACAGCCATCTGGAATTGTCAGTTTATTAGAATGTTTGTTGTGATATTGCCACATTGTATGTGACAAAGCTGTCAAGTCCTATTTATAAAATAGTTTGCATGGAATAGGATCACGGCGCGGATAATGTTGTACGACAAAGTAATCATATGCAAATTATACGCCCCGGTCGCCTTAACCTCACTATTGATTGATGGACGGTATCGGTACTCATATTGGTTGCCATTGTAATGTTGCCGGTGATAATACGGCCTAGAATCGCCTAGCGTGTACGGAAATTGGATAGCTCTTCCCCGTAATTGGACACGGCATCTTGGCATTCAAATTTCGCCCGTGGAAGAGTTATGATGTATCGAAAATACCCGGATTTTCTCGAATTAGGCGAATGGTTAACGACGGGTATAGGAAAAAGGAATATTACATTAGGGTATGAAAAATAAATAGAATAGTTTGTTATACAACTAGACATATAAATATTAAATTAATTTTCCGATATTACTGACAAGGTCGTGCACGAGTCGACTAGAATCGAATAGAAGAAAATTATTTCATCGCAAAAAGGAAAAAAATAGGTCATTTGGTTAAATGCATGTCTGTAAAGTAGTACATATAATACCTAAATGAGTTATTATCGTAATTTATTTATGCTTTCATAATTTGTAGGAATATAATTAATATTTTTACTAGATTTAGATGCCTCGTGGCTGAATTCTTAAAGAAAGCTAAACCTCCATTAAGTAGTTCAATTTAAATCATCTTAAGAAAGCTTAAATTTAAAACCCTCAAGTTTGATTTTATATCGCAATGAAAAAGCTTTCTCTTAGATTGGGTTTTATTTATTTTAAGGAAATAGAGATACCTCTTACGCAAAAATATCAGAAGATGTCTTTAATGAACGATTAAAGAGAATTTTAGTTTTTGTCGAAAAATGCATATATGAATTAGAAAGCTAAACTGCACCTTTTGGGGAAAGTTTATAATTTACATTAAAAATTTACATTTCAGGAGAATACAACCTATTGTACTTTAAAAGCGTATAATTAAGGTCTGGTCACTTAAATGATATATGTAAGTATGCATTTAGTTGTTTTAAGTTCAATCAGTTATAAGATATGGCATCACTGCTTGGGGGCACACATGTGCAACTAACATCAAACGTATTCAAAACGTTCAAAATGCCCTTGCCAAATTAATTGTACCACCAAATATATTTAGTCAAAGACATAATGTTCCAATAATGTTTTAAATATTTAAAAGTATTACCTGTTAAGGGATTACTGTGGAATAGTATCATTTGTCAAAATATTTTTGACTACACATATAAAAATAAATTAGATCACACATATACAACTAGATTCACATCCATGGAGGGGTTAATTGTGCCCAAAACTAAAAATAAGTACGGGCAGAGAACTTTAGAATATTTAATTCCAAAAAATTTTAATATATTGCCCTAACGATCTCCAAAAAAAAAAAAAAAGCATTTACGTGATCCCGTTAGAAGTAATTATGCAAAAGAAGAAAAAAAACGTTTGAGTTCCTACAATGTAACGAAATATTTCAATTTAGAGTTACTAGGAGTTTACGGAACTACTGCTTGACATACATTTTTAATTATTAATTTTTAATAAAATGTGTATTGATACTATGAATATTTTTATGTAAGAATCTAACAAATCACGCTTCCTATTACATCTTTCGGGAGCCAAGTGAGCCGCCTTCACGTGTTACTAACCCGATATAATATCTCTAACCTTAGCCGAGCGCCCACTGTCTTCCAGCTTCAAGCACAACGCCTCGTTCGTGTCCCGGCTGCCCACCATCCGGCGGCACAAGAGCACCTCGCTGCACTCCCCCGCGCCCCACGGGGCCAAGGGCTCCGGGGGGTCGCGGGGCCCCCGCCCCTTCCACGACATGAACGCCAGCGCCGAGAACCTGGGTATGTCGGCCCCACTATACACGATACACTTTCAAGGATGTTAGCAGAGTGAATGTAGGAACTGAAGACAAACATTTTACTTGTAATGAAGAACGGATTGTAATGATTAAGAGTACCTATACCTTAGAGTAATGACGCGCCAGGCTATAGAGGGGCCCTAACGGTCAAAAACCATTCTATGATTGTCAAACACGAAGTTGGCTATAGTTTGCAGCAAAACAAATGCCAATGTTTTACAAATGCCTAATGCGGCCTTGGCATATCGACAGTAATCAACTGTCACTATCAACAGTAAACATACTTTAATTTACAAATTGATCACCTAAATTAAGAAAAACTGGTAAATAATGTAAATATATTGATGATAAAAAGGAAAGTTTTCATACCAATAATACCCATGTTAGGACAATATATGCCAAAATCAATGTAAATCCAAATAATTATTTATCGAAATCAATTACCTGTGAAATGTGACTCCTTTAACACCTTTGACACTCTTACCGTCGCCGCTTTTGATGATTAAAATCAGGAAGTATCCACGTTATTTACTAGCAAAGCGACGAAAGTGACGTTACGAAAGTGACGTTACGCGTCTGTTGTCAAACAAATAATAATGGCCGCCAGCAGAGTGAAGTTGTCGCTAACCAAAAATTTGCAACGCTTCCGCTGTATGGGAAACGGCGAAAGGGCCTCTCTATAGCCTGGCGCGTCATTACTCTAAGACCTATACCTATGTGATTTTTGATGCATTCTATCTCTTGGTAGGTTAACCGAGACCTCATAAAATATGCATAATCAAACTTGCTGTAATTTTATTTAAAGTAAAATATTTGTCCTTGGTGTGTGAGCTTGTATGAATGCAAATAATATAACTTCATTTCTGATCAATTCATAACAAAAAAAAACATGTTTACTAATAAATAATGATAATTTAAAAACTTTATTATTCATTCTTTGGGATATATGTTTATTAACTATTTTTAAACACTATATCTCTTCCAAGCGTTTATTTTACTTTTGACACATGGGCGCCTATAAAGTTCCGTAATTATTGACAGGCAACCATATACCGAAAAATGCAATACTTCATATTTTTTTTTTACGATAGTGAAGCACATGTTCTTTAGCTCCGATATTTATCGATATCGATGTTTATTGAGCCCACTTATGCAACGAGGATTATTCAAGTTGATTTTTCCATGAAAAAATATAAAATGTTATTTAAATTAAAACCTATTTGTTTTTTTTCTTTGTTTATCGCGACACAGAATTTCTCAATTTACATTACGACAATAAAATAGTCCTATGCATATTTGGGTTTTCTGTAGCTCCTGCACCCGATGACAAACTCCAATTAAGGAATTTATCGGGACTGTATTTAATGTTTCTTTTGTAAAGAAATTATGTATTGTTAAAAAAAAAAAAAAGTTTTACGACAGCGCTTTCGTAATATATAGTCTGCTTTAAACGCCTGGGTATGTTTATAAACTACAAAATGTTGAGCAAAAATAAAATATAAATGTGTAAAATTGATTAAAATTTCTTCATAAATAAAGTCGATTTTTATGAGAAATCGATTCGGCAACGCATTAGGACATCCCTAATTGATACATAATCGAGCTGTCAAAAGTAAAATAAACGCTTGGAATTGGTATAGTAAGTATTTAACATTCTGCGGTTGGAATGAAATTTGAACGATTTCTTGTTAATAAAATATTCCCTTCAGCAATCATTGTATTTCATCCACACCTGCCATGATGATACTTAATCAATTTCAATAGCTATTTTTTTTAAATTCATATTTTGAATATTAATTCAGTATCGCACTTCAATGAAGTTGCTATTGTGTTAATTTTCTTAAATTTTTTGTTTGATATAAATTATCGATATAATTATTTTAACGAAAAAAAATTTCCACTCACCACTCGCATAGGGTTTTACATTACTAAAAATAATTTGTGATTTAATAATATGAGTAGATTTCTTTTAGCTTTCAAGGTGGTTTCTTCTTTCTTCGACTTTCTTGTCAATTAAACTGCTTTTTTATTATTTTTCATAGACAACGGTGCTTATCTCTTTGTTTTTAATAACACCAATAGCAGAATATATACTGCTACAAACATTTTAATGTATTTAATAATACCACGATGTTTTCTAGCATTACACACACCAAAATTTTAAAAATACAAACATATTTTGTATAAATATTTAGTATGTTCTACTATACACAACACAAACATCGTAAACACGTATTTTATTATGACGTCAGTTTTTAATACAACTTATATTAGAAAAATCAAAACGCAACAACCATTATTTTCCATTGTAGTAGTAAGTAAAAAAAATGACTTGCAAAAAGCACTCTCATGCATTATGTTCAAATTATGTTATTCGTAGACATTTTAAGAACTAAAAAAAAAAAAATTTTTTTTTTAAGTTAAAAAAAACAGGATAAAAACATAGTAAAATGTAAATAACTCAGTGTTTATTTCACAGCATTATAAAATGAATAGATTTTAAAACGAAATATCTTGATCCAGGTTTTCAATTTTTATCTGAAAAAAAAAACACAAAATTTCTTGTAATGGCTATGCAAAATTAATTGGGCAAATAATTTGTTTATTTAAACAGAATTTTCATTGCTGCTTATTTAAATGTATATAAAATAATATGACATAATGCGATCAATACACGGCAGCTTTAGAATCTTTCATGTGAAATATTAAACATAACCATTTCGTCATTTATAATTCAAAGCTTGTTCTAACACATTCTGTGTACTAATGGAAACGCCATACTAATATATTTCTAATACTTGGCCATTCGGTAGGATTCGGTAGATATTAGGGACATTGTAAATTGCCGATACTTCACGCGATCATCGCATGTCTGAGACATTGATCGTCACACATTGTCTTGTGTTGGCCTTCTAACAGTTCGACGGGACAACATATAACAAGATAACGCTGAAAAGTTTACGAAAACAAGAAGAAGAAATTAGAAAATAAAAGCTGCGTAAAAAGTACTACGTTTGTTATGTTTTCATATCCCCGTATTATTGGTAAAACTATCTTGTAAGGTTTTTCTGCTTTTACATCAATTTATTGTTCTACATTTTGAGTTGATTTTCCAAAGGTATTTTATGATATTTTTACGATAGGTACATATTGCATAATGCACTAGCATGATCGCTATTTTATAAAACTGTAAATATTTTTACTATCTCTTCTAGCAAATTTTAAAATGAATTGTACATCTACAATAGGGTATTGCGTAGGTTTTTACTGTAATATTTTTCAAATTCAACTTGTGTTTTTTCTATCACTACAAATACATCGGAAAAATTCTACTGACATTTCGGTGTTTTGAAATTCAGTTGAAATTATGAGGTAGCTGCACTTTTCTTATATTGCCTTGGAAAAACACAGAAAATTATAACTTGTCAAAATCAACTTGTAACGTTACAAACGCATAAAAATGATTCATTATCATACCATATACCAAGCCAAGCGATCGGCCGCCAGTTCCCAAGTCAGGTCAACGTCCCGCAGCTCTGACGCAAACTGCCGATGGATTGTCAACAGTGGACGTCCAGGACGCCGAGAACCTGGTGTCTTGTAAAATAGGCAAGCATGGTAAAGGCTCTCGGGAGGCATCCTAAAAAGTTATAACACGCTAATTATTACACCATATAATGTCTAACGCTTCTAAATTTGAGCGATAGATAAATATATAATTTTTATAATATTATGTCCTCGAGTCTTTTTGCGGTGGCAACATTCTTACTTCCATAGCAGATGTTCAAAGTTTGAATTAGAACTGAAAAGACAGAACATTATTCTGTATTTTTTCTAAAGCTGTAAAAATTAATCGCTACATTTTGAAATCCAATTTCTGTGTTTTTTCAATCGCTTTAAATCGCTTCAACAAACCTTCACGCTGTGCGTTAATGGATGAACATGACCGACATTCTGTCTTGCCAAGTGTCAACAAGTAGTGGTATTGATTTGATTGATTGGCTTATTATCGGCTTGCTTGGCACTAGCAGCCCTTGGCGGGGGGCGGAACCTGAACGCGAGCCACAGTGAGGACTCCGTCGCAGAAACCACCCTGTGTAAAAAAACTCGGACGGTAAGCTAACAAGATCTCATAAAGTTGTAGCGGCTTGTTCCTTACAGGAGATATTACAGATACGAAGATCTTAAACTCAAATTAGGCTTAAAATTGAACTGCGATAAACTAAGTAAAGCTGCATATGAACATTTTTTAAATTCGTGAAAATAAGTTAGGCGCTTTATAATAATGAAATACGAAGTTTTCAGTTTATTGGTCCGCTTTTTTAAGTTCAGTAAAGAAGATTTTTCTACCAGCCAGCATATATGTTTCAATACAGTATTATAAAGTGTAGCTTTAGCAAGAGTAGTTTAAAATTTACAAGACAAAAAGTTAGGAATTAGATTTTTTTCTAGATTACGTACGGAATTAATAACTGTTTTGAAAATTGAAACTAACATGTACTGTGCTCTGTACACGAGGTGCAAATAAATAAATAAATGAACAAAAATAGTTAATTATAATTTTCTAAAAACCATTTCTTTAGAAAATACCTCGATTCTTACTAAATGTTGGATATTAATTTTTCCTGAATATAAAAAATTAAATAATAGCTCCCATTGTTTTAAATCCACTATTTTGGTGGATCACTTATACGAAAATAATAAAAATAAATACAAGAGTAGTCAAAATATCTCCTGTAAGGTAAATGAAGTAAAACTTGATGTGTATCTTGCCTGTAAAAATCTCGCACGCAGCTTTATTTCCTAAGCTTTATTGTCGTTAAATCTGGTTTGATACCTATATTGATTTCAATATTGGTTGTTTAGTTTTTAAATTGAAATTACGAAATATATATATATATATATATTATGAATTTAAAAAAAACATTTGTGGTTTCTTTTTGTTAAGGCACTATTGAAAATATATTAATGACTTGTTTCCTTTGAGGTTTTGTATTTTTTAAATATAGCCGAGCAGCCATAAACATACTTGCAAAAAATAAACTTTACTTGGTACCAAAAAGTCTAGGGGATTTGCATTTGAAATACCTAGGTACACGTGAAATGAATCCACTGTGCTCTAGGTACAATTTCAGCCAAATGCGTTTTGTTTTAACCGTGTTTTACGACAGCACGGCAAAATAGTTAAAATCACTGTACCACTCTCAAAAATTAGGTCAATAGTCAATTAAATCCATAATATTATTTGTTCACATATTTTATGTTAGTTTAATACTCGAATTCTACAACCAGATTTTCATTATTTATCTTTCTGCTTCGCCACACAGAACTTTTGTAGATTAGACACTATTTGAAATAAATATTTAGAACTGCATGACTACTGTACATTGTTATTTATGTTGTAAATTAGATCCTAGTTTGAAAGATAATTAGTTTATCGTACTTTAGTTTTGTTTTTGTGTATATAAATAAACGCAATCGTATTAAACGCAAAATTAAATTATGTTATTTTAAAAATTCGTTAAAAACGTACGGCATAAATATTTTATTGCTATTATTTTAAACAACTTACTTTTACCTACAAAAAAGAACCGTATTTCATTCAAGTTAATGTATTGAGTTCGTAGAATTCGGAACAGGAAATTATTTATCTGTAATTATTAATATATTCAATTTTTACAACATGTGTAAAAAAATCAATTCTCATTTTATGATAAATATCTTTTGCATACGCAAACAAGATAATCAAACAACGCTTATGTATGTATTATAAAACAGGAGCAAACCAATCGACGACGGCGCGGCGTATCCAATTTTTTTCGAAATAATTTTGTACATATTTTTTATAACCATCTAAAATTTCCTTTGTAAGGGACGTCAACTACACTGAGAGTAATAAAGCCATATTATTAATTGAATCTTGTCTAAACCGGTAGTTTTCATTATATATATTTATAGAAAACAGAATATGAAAATGTGGGCTGTGGAAAATGATTGTTTTTGTAGTAGTTTTCAAGTAAGGAATGTTTTTAATATACATTTTTTTCTACTATTACACACCAAATGAAATTGTCAAAATCTTCCAGTGTTAGCAATTTATTCTAAAACACACAGATTATGTAGATAAATAAGTCTATGTATATATATACATTATATTGTTTTTCTATAGAGTTCGATTAGTCTGACAAAACTTGTCAGAATTAATGGATCGTTTGCATAAATTAACCGAATTGTCCATATTGGAATGTGAATAATCAAACGATTCATATACCGACCCTCATTGTGTTTACCTAATCCAGTGGATGTGGGTGACGCTGATATAATTTAACCAGATTCCGAATAATCTTTCTACCGAATTACCGAAATGACTGCAGTGCCAAAAATACGGATATCCTATTTATATCTCCGAATAATAATATGGGTGAATCAATTCATTAGTGGAAATGAAACCAGTTGACGCAGTAATTCAATTTTTTTTTGCAGTGAACGATTTTTTGTATAAATATGCAAATCATTCCCATTCTAAGAAAATAAAGTAATTCGTAGATACAAAAAAATATATATTCTTGGCTCTCTTCCAAGGCATTGGTTGCTACGATAAGTTTTTATATAATAGTTTCTCAATTCCAGCTTATCAGCGATTCAAATTTTGCAATGTTGGCTGAATACACAGGAAATAAAAATAATATTTACGTTACGACGTTTTAATCTTTTTTTTTTTCGAATTGGATAAAGATTCTTAAGCTAGGTTTTCTTAATGCCATTGTATTATCACAGCTTTGATATACACGTATTACAGGAAATGTTTAGAAGAATATGAAAGTTTGTGTTTTTTAAATATATATTTAAAAAAATCTTGATTTTACTAGAATCACTTGGTCTTTATGTACATTTGTATATATAATATCGTGTAAACACATAATCGTTTTATTGTATTTATTTATAAATCTTTTATTCGCATCTCATCTTATTTTTAATGAGTATTGGAATCTAAAGAGCCACGAAGAGTAAGAAAGTTCAAACAGATTCTCAAAGGACGCGAATGAAATAAATGATATTCGAATCCTTGAGGTCAAACGCTCTATAAACCCGGAGAAAGCTTTAGGAAATGTAGAAACTAGAATATTCCTTTGCTATTTTTATGATTTATGAATCATATTCCTTCGGCGATTCCCCGGCGTTTTTTCCTCCAGACTCTAGAGGAAACTGAATGAGAATGACTCCACCATATTGCTCTGTAAATATATATATCTATTTAATACAAAACAAGCTGTTTTTCCAAACAAGAGGTTGTTTTTGTCAAAACTATTACCTACGTGTTTTATCTTTCGTGGTAAACAAAATTGTTTACAAACAAGGGATGTGACTTAAAACATGTGCGTAGATTTTCACGGTCGTTGATGATTCTCTTTGTGTTGTTTTTTGGGATTATCCGTGTTATGTTTTCTCTCCTTCCCGACGTTTCGGCTACCGTTGCAGGCGCCATCTTCAGGGTGAAGTATGTGTGATGTTAAATGTGGTGTGTTTATGTACTTGGAATTTGTACCGTGTCTCTGAAGATGGCGCCTGCAACGGTAGCCGAAACGTCGAAAAGGAGAGAAAACATAACACGGATAATCCCAAAAAACAACACAAAGAGAATGACTTAAAACATTTTTGATTTATGGACAAAAAACAAATAGTCCTATAAATTTAGAAAAATAACTCAATACATTATTTAGATATAGCAAATAAGAATTGAGCCAATATTGTTCATAGCAAAATAAGATACCTATATAAAAAGGTATATCGTATTACAATGAAGAAAAATTTCTAGTTTTAGACGGTGTTTCGTACCCTAATATATTTTTGTATGTTTTAATTATATAATAGATGGTACGTAAAAATAATATTTACTTTTCCAAATCAGCCGAAATCTGAGTCACATATTTATCTGAGTCACGTATTTTTGTAATTATTTTTTATTAGCTAAGTTAATCACTTTACACTCAATTTATATGAATAAAATACAATAATTCGAAAGTATTTTTACTTTTTCGTGTACGTAATTTTCACATTTTCAAATTCACATCAAGCTTTTAAGTTCAATAATTCCCTTATACACTCTAAATGGTGCATAAGGCAGTGCTTGTGTAGTAGTTACACCAGTACAGTGTATTTTGAAAAAAAAATGAAGGCAAGATGCGTACTTTTAACCATAAGGTTTTAGATTTCATTAAAAACACTTCAGTAAATTAGTTTTTATGTAAAAGTGTTGTTAAATTACGGAAACCAAAAAATAATCTTATGGGGATAATTAATTTTTGTATCCTAGGACACCTTTATATAAATTATGGTAAAGAAAAAATCCCTAGATATAAAGTGTATAAAACGAGACATAAAATATTGCACTTTGGGAGATTTGACATATTCGATGATTATTATATATTTACATATGTATTTTAGGGGATTATCATTACTATAATTAAATCGTTTTAAAACATTATGTACAAAATCCCCAGATCTCCATTTTTCCCATCACTCTTAAAATTTAACACGTAATTTTATTACTTTGTTGGCTAATTATTAATTAGAAATTAGGGGATAATTGTATTTTTTTTTATCTTTTATATTCTAACTTTATCCCCCGAAGTGCAGTTAATGTAACCTACTCCATATAAATTTAAATTATTGGTTTATTGACTCGCGACACATTTGCGTATTTTTTCCACTTAAACTTCACCATTCACAGTTAGTGACTTGATATTTATGTGTGTGGAGTCAGGAATATAATGTGTTTATCAAAAAACTGTGATATTGAAAACAAAGGCGAAGCAGATTATATCACGAAAAGTGACATAGTCATATTTATTTAACTTTAAATGCTGTTATTTTCAATGTCACGTTTTTTACTTCATTATAATGAAACACAATTTTGACAAAGTTGCAACAATCTCACATTTACACATTACACAAATATTTATAATGGGCGATTATTCTACAACAGATAATTTTACTAGATAAGCTTTAAAGCTCCAAACACACAACATGCACATGAAATTTGTAGAATATTATATATGTGTAATGTTTGTGTCAGTCGTTCCTATGCGTAAACTATATTTACTTCGGCATTTATTAATTTGTAATGTCTCACTATAGTGCTATTAGTTTAGTACTAGTAGGTACCCACAGTTAACCGTCATTACTTAACTATGCTGCCATCATTACCCTACCAAGAAGTCTCTGTACCATTGTCCCACTTGGCCTCATGCTATCATGCTCCTTCCACAGTGACTACTAAGTAACCCTACCATGCACCTACTACAAAAATCCTACAATAATGCCTTTATCTCCCACGACCCTACCACGATAATCCTACTACAAATTTTTTTTTCACCACCACGGGCTATACCACAATAACACTATCTCACTGACCACTCTGACACTACAACAACGACCTAACTATTAACATTCCTATCCCCGTTATCATAAGTATACAACCATGATTAAACGATTTATTTACTCACACCCCCACGAATGTACAACTGTGACTTTACAACAGCGGCCCTACCACAATCACATTGAAAGTGTCCTTACCATTATGTTCTTACCACCCCTACCTTACCATTACGTACATCACCGTGAGTGTACAACTATAACTACCACAATGATATTACCATTTACTCACATCCCACCAATGTACAACATATGACTTTACCAAAGTGGCCCTACAAAAATCACACGACCAGTGTTCTTACCATGCTTCTACCACCCCGAATCTACAACAACGACCCTACCTTTACGTTCATCACCTTGAGTATACAACCATGACTTTACCTTTACGTTCATCACCTTGATGACTTAGACCAATGATATGACCCATGTACTCACACCGCAGTATCCTTATTATGCTTCCATCATCCCGACTAACAATGACTTTAGCACAATGACCCATAATGCCCTCCGTCTGACGGTATGGATTCTGCCTTTGGCAGCGGGACTGCACTCGAGCTCGGGCGAGCTGTCGGGGCCCCCAGCGGGGGCGGGGGCGGGCGCCGTGCGGCACCTCGGGGGCGCGTCGGCCGTGCC
>JAGVSP010001558.1:0-36576 GCA_022494985.1 Micrasema minimum
ATTTATAAAATGCGTTTCAAGTTAGTTAGCAAAACTAACGGTGGTTATAATTATAGCATTAAGTTTTTTTTAAATGCAATTTTTTTTAAATTTAAAAATGAATCTTGTAACGATAAATATTTTGTGTATATTTTATTAAGCGGCTTTCCTGTATCAGGAGTATTTTGTATCTACACTGTAGCTGACTGAATACTGATAGCAACATAGTTTTGTAAAATACTATTGTAAATATACAAACAAAATAATTACACAAAAGGGCCGTACGGGAATGGAACAAGCTACAAAGTAATATGCAGCAGTCGATTAATATTACCTCTGTTACTGCAAATTGTACCGAATATGGAACCATTTCAACTGATACTAAATTGATAGCTTAAACCGCGAACAAAACAAAATGATGCAAATGTGGGATATAGAAGCAAAAGCCCACATTCGAAAAAACGACAAAAGAAAGTAACTAACCAATAAAAAAAATATTTCCTAAAGATGTTCTTTGATAAACCGTAGCTTATATAATGTATGTTGGGATATCAATAATATCTGATATCAGCCCAGCACGGGTATAATCCAGTAATTTGTCTACAAGTATTTGTATACGTTCAAAATGTTATTTATGTGGCGCGGAAGCAATGACGTCACGCGGACGAAGCTAAACGAACGGACCCAGAGCCGAGCGGCCCCGAAAACACTCGGGCAACATCGAGAAATGTTTTGGCCATCTGCGTGACAGGACGTCGTTTTGCCGAGCAATCCTTGCCGCCAAATTGTGGCAAATTAGATTCACTTTTATTAATCGCCTTCTTCATAATAAAGCCATGTGACAAAATTGCCGCTCCTTCCAATGGCAAGTCCTTCTGGCGTTAGCTTTTTTGGCGATTTGAGAAGGAAACGGCCATCTCACCAAAGTGACAAACAAACACACCCGTCCGTAAATTAAAAATTCAATTATCTTATTGAAGCAACTACCTACAACTACCTACCCACTTACCTTTCATACATATTATATTATGTACATTTGATTTACCTGCCTAGATACCCGAATATAAATATTTAATACTCCTATAAGCAAATAAAGTTAAATAATTGAGACCTGGATTATCTTCTAGTGGTTTGAATCCCTGGTTTAGAATTCTGCTCTAAAATAAATTTCCTTTCCCTTTTTTCTAGAGAAACACTTTACAGTTGTATAAAAGCAGCTCAAAGTGAAATAATTATTAAATATTTATCATAAGAACGCATATTATGTCAATTTTTTTAATAGTTTATTTTTATCCATTTTTTTTTTTTAAATCGTAACCGATTTGGTGGTATGAGGCTGTCTTTGCTTCTGAACCCCTCAAATACTCATGTACCTTTTTATACTCACATGCTGAAAATTCGGTTTCCTCTATAGTTCCCACAGTTGGATAGATCCATTAAATAAAAAAAAACTGTTTCGGGACAAATTCCCAGCTCGGCGTGGTGACAAATGAAAAAAAATCTGGATGGAAAAAATTCAATCACGGTTTTGGCGGCAAACTGTGGAAAGCAAAACATTGAAAATTCTCCACGGGCTGAATGAGTCGTGTTATGCTTCAGGCTTTCGCCGAATAAAACGAGGATCTAGCTGTATTTAATGAACACAGAGCTATCATAAGTTGACATGAATATGTCATTATATCATATAATTATTATTATTATAAGGTAATATACCATAGCACCAATTAAGTGCACGACACAATGTACAAAATAAATTTCTGAGGTCATCAAGAGCGAGGAAACAAGTATTTGAAAGTCTTGTGTTTATGATAAAAAAAACTTTACTTTCATTATTAATACTTAATGAATTAATACTTCTGACACCAATAGGAATCAAATCCGGAACCTGATGCATAGCAGTTCAATATGTTAACCGCACATGACGGACCCACATACATATTGTAATTACTTACAAAAAATATAATTAAAAATAAAAATATATTCTTCTTCTATTTGTATGATATTACAAATAACCATCACGCTATTTCCCCGAAGGGGTAGTAAGAGAAGATAGAACTCCACACTACTCTGTTCTGGCACACATCTTATTCTTCTTCCATGTTCGTAATTCTTATCATGCACGTACGCCTAATTTTCACATGAGCATTTTAAGTACTTAAACATTTAAAAAAATTAAGGGATAGATACTTGTTTAACCTACCATTTTTTGTGAAATCGTACAACATGTTTTTTTTAAATTATAAATACCTGGTAATGTCATTGAAAAATAATGTTTTTTTAAATTTAAAAAGCTTTAAAAAACCTTTGTTTTCCAAATAATAACACCAACATTTTCAATCCACCGTGTACAAAGCAAGCATCTCTCTTTATAAAATGGATATCTCCCTCTACTCGGTCTCAGGAGTGTAATATATCGCTAAGGTTTTTATCTTCTGCCCTTATAGTGCATGGGATTATGGTATCTTATAGGGTAGGTACCCCCCAGGGAAACGCCCTTAAAGCTACCCGAACATCAAAGGTCAAAATTGTATGCGGAATATCTGATCACCGGTTTTATTTCTTTATGTTAATGCTTAGTTTTAAGATTGATTGTGGTTCGTGATTTTCAAATTTATGGAGTCTTTGAGATATAAACCTAGAATGAATAAAAATAACTGACCATGAAAAATTGAAGTCAGAAAAAATAAGTTTTATGTTGGTACGGCACTTATGAAATCTACCATAAAATGTAGTTCCATTTAGCTTCCGCGTTTTACGCAGATATTATTTATTAATTAAAAATATTAAGTCTCCAGTATGGAGGCCTTCTGGAAATCGGAAGTTAACTTTGTCAAAACTAAATACCGCCTGTTAAACGCCTGCACTTGTGTCCAAAGATCCAAATCAGCAGAACCCAGTGGGTGAATGAAAAATTGATATACGTAACTTCAATAGACACTAATCACCCATGTCATCTCATATCGGTTTTTTCATCTCTAACTAACTAACTAACAGGCAGGCAGAGAGGATAGAACGCCACACCACTCTGTCCTGGCACACTTCTCTGCTTCCTCCACATTCATATATCTTCTCATGCACGCACGTCGATTATTCCGACTTCTTACATGCCCACTTTCAAGCACTTGTTTTACTTGATCATGCCATGTCTTTCTCGGCCTTCTTCGATTTCTACATCCAGGTACAGTCGATATATCAAAAGGACAAATAGAAAAAGGAATGTAACTTAATAAAACACAGAATTGAGAAAAAAATTTCTTCTGATTTTGTGATAAACCGGGATTTGATACCCGGAACCTTCGTGTTGCGAATCTAGCGTCCTACATGCTTGATGATATTATTATCATATAAATATTCCTAATATATAATATATTGTGTTAAGTGATATTCCATCTCTTTTTTATATATTTATTTCGTTTTATAACTTTTGTAAAGTGACAACATACATAATAATATAAGGAATGCAATATTTATATGCTTGCACTTTACTGTATTTACTGAAGAAGTTAATCAAAGTAAGAAAGCATAGTAGGTCACTTTATACTTCTTCATACGACGGCGACGTGACGCTACCCGATTTTGTCGTTTTTGACGCTACTTTGGTCAACTTTCTGAAGTTCTTCGGCAAGAAACTTCAAAGTAAAGAGTTATTGTTAGTATTATATAATGTTTTTATAAGGTCATACCTAAATATTTTTAAGTAAATACTTAATAAAAAATACGAAATTGACATTTTAATTAAAATTCACAAAAAAGTATTCACTCTAATTACCTAGTCATTGTTTATGAGACGTATTAATTAATTAACAAATAGAATTTTCAAATTCCCCATTACTGTTGCCCTTAGTCTAACCCAATAATATAATCCCTGTAATAAAATTCTATCCCTCCATTACCTACACCTTCTCACAATACTGCCATTTAACATAGTTTTTTTAGTATTTTGTCTCATGTTATCCCATACTGACTCTCTTTAACTCATGTACACATTTGTTTTTTCTATATTTCTTCTATAAAAATGTTTTTGCCTTGCCTTGTGCAATATAATAAAACTTATCCCTCCATTTCTCCATTACCTACTTTGTTACAATACTGCCATTTAACATATTATGTTTTTGTATTTCGCCTCATCTTTCTCTTATATTGTCTTTTTCCAGCTCATGTTTAGCGTCTAAATTTATTTTGTAAACACTGTTATACCTTTGTCTTGCACAACATATGACCAGTTTGAAGATGCCCGTTACTGGGTGAAAGCGCTAACTGGTCAAATACATATAAGTGAAAGTGTACCAAGTATTTTTATTTAACTTCAATTAGTTATATACAAATATTCTCTATGGACGTTATGACCTCTATTTTTTATCTCTTCTGACAAACTGAAAAAATGTACTGCTCAATAAATAATTAATTACCAAATGTAATTGCAAAAGTCGTTATTCATTATTTACAATTTTAAAAAAAATATTTAGTTAAGAAACGTGAAGGATCTTTTTGGTATGAACGCCATTTATTAGTTCAGGTTTTACAAGACTTGACCTATAATGGGTGAAACAGAATAGGTTTTATTTTTTAAAATAATTTTTTAAACTTTATTATTATCTTTTATCTTTATTCTTTCAACGCCCGTAGGGTTTTTACAAAACAATTTTAAAAGTTATACAGTAGGTAGCTAAATTATAAATAAAAAAGAGAAAGAAAATACATTTATTAGGTATATATTCAAAATTATCCATATTGTTGGAAAATAATTATTAAGTAAACAATAAAACTATATTAAAATAAAATCAACGAGATAACTCCGCACAAAATACACAGATGTCAGTGCTGGATCATACAAACAAATAATTATAATATTATTGTGAAATTTTAAAGTAATCGAAGATCACAAACTTTTTTGTTTTGACACAAAACATGAATTGCTTTGTAAATTTATCAATAGGCGTCCTTAAATAAATTTGCGGGCAGGAAAAAAGTAAACAAACAAAAAATGGCAACCAGAGCATATTCTGAACTGAAACTTTTTGTATACATCGATAAAAAAAAATCCAAACTTAAGAAAGATTTATATGGAAATTTCCACACGTCGAATATTCAATTTGGCAAGAAAACTTATGCTAAGATTAACAAGTATTTATGCTGAAAATCTTTAATTTAGTGTACGCATTAACTTTAACTTACCAATTAGATCAGAATTTCGAAATTCTTATAAAAAAATGAATGAGGCTAAGATAGTTCTCATTAATCATAACGATGCTTAGTGCCTAATGCCTAAGCCCAGATTACTAACTTAATTATGTACAATGTACCTCTATTCACATGTATGTATCTCAAATGTGACGCATATGTGATGGTTATTGGTAAAATCTCTTTTACACGTCATCATACGCGTCACAACTGCGATTTAGATTAATGATTTAATAACGGTAAAAGAACCTACCATTTCGTTTCAAATTTTTTAAATTAAATATTGACGAATACACATTTTCATCATCATCATACGCAAATAATGAAAAATATTTTATATAGAATTAAAAATAATTCATCAAGAAAAAAATGTTGAAAATTCACACTGAATTAATCGACTGACCCACAATGCTCATTACCTCCAACCTATGTAATCTGGGTATAGTATAGGGGAATGAAAATGATAGTCCTACCCCTGCCGCAGTGGAACAGACTTTTCTGTCTAGTACCAACTGTAGGTACTCTGAAATCAATTCCACCGAGCAGCTCAGGGCAGTTAATCATTGAATGTAAGAGCTGGTAGAGAAACACTAGGTCTGTCATAACTCTTCTGCTACTAAGAGTTATCAAGTTGGTTTCCTTGAGAAGAAACTTGTAATCAATTAATTCTGTGGCAATGTGGCAATATTTACTATTTACAAATCTTAAAAACTTTTGTTGTACTCTTTGAATAGCATATATGTAAATATTGTAATAAGGAAACCACACCACCGTATTGTATCCTACTTAAGCATTATAAATAATTTTAACACATTTAATGTCTTTAAATTCCTTCACTGTCCTTAACACAAATCAAAATATTTTCATAACTTTATTACAAATAATGGTCTCTATGTTTCAATCAAATGAAAGGTTTGTATCAAATGTTGGCAATGTGGGCCAGTTGGCTTGGAGACAGTTTGCGGAAACCTTATCTCCACATATATCTAATTAAAGTTTTTCTAGCCCGTTTGATTCAGAACACCAATAAAAGTGTCATAAAGTATTCGAAACATAATTTCAGAGATGAGGCATTCCTATACTAGAAAAATACTACTGTGCCTAGTGTTGCCTAGTGACAGCTAGTGACCCACCAAGTCACTCATACGTCATCACCAGGCATCTGCGTCATCGCTAGACATCTACGTCACACTTTTCAAAGTGTGAGTGTATGGGCCTAAGTGCTGGAGTCTTAAGACGGTGGCATTTGATAATAAGTGGAGTTATAACAATTTTAGAAAAATTGCATGGAAACGTTTTCTAAATTTTTTTTTTCGAAGCATTAAGTAATAAGAATGTAATTTTATTACATTTTTTCTGATAAATTTTATCAACGCATTAAAACGATATTATTGTAGAATGTAAAATCACGAAAATGAAATTGATTTTAATGGTCTACCATTCCTTTTTTAACTTACTCTAATTATTATTATCAGTGATTTCTCTATTTTTACTACACCTTGTATAGAACCTTTTAAATTCTACCGAAGCCCGAAGTATTTATTATGCCTTTAGCTGTATTGATTTCTACAACATCTACCGTTAACCGTATTACAATCAACATTGGCAGTTGCTCACTTAAGTAAGAGATTGGGGAAGCGCAGCGGTTAATTTGGTCAAGTTGTGCCTACGTAGGTATCTCGGTGCATTATTGGGATCCTTGACTATTGCCTACCTACAATCGCAATCTAAAGATAACTGAGATATACGTTGTCATTATTTAAGAAAATCTGTTTTATTTTGTATTATATACCCATTGTAAAATAAAACGATCAGGATACACCGCACTTGGTGAACCAAAGCAGTGCCCTATGCATCATTGGGTGCGGATAAGGGAAAGTAGTAGTAGTATTATATTATACCTACTGTAAAGGTTAATTAATTAATTCGATAAAAAGTTGCAAGGCGTGATAATATTTAATATATACTTTCCAGCTTTACTTTATTTTGTGCATTGTATTTTTTACTTTTTATTAAAAAAAATACTAGCGTTCTCATTATAATACTCACAAGTATTTCCATTTCAAGACTACTAATCTGACTACTACCAAATATCAATCAAATAACATTTTGATCAATATAAAATTAATTATTAAACTTGATTAACCATTCATCAAAAGGTCGATTTATATATAGTTGGTTATATTTATAGGAATGTAATTATTTACTATATTATTACTTTAAAATTATTAAAACATTATTAACAAGATAATGGTTGAAAATAAGAAATTCTCAAATTATTCTTAGAAAGGTTGCGTTAAAACATCAGTTTGAAATTTAATAATAATTGCCCTTAAAAAACCCTATTTTTTCGATAAAATAATACCAGTTATACAAATGATGTAGCGATGTATAAATATATTCTAGGGATCTGAAAATGAAGTGGATTCAATATTAAAATTTCTCCCATTTAAATATTCGCAATGTTACACCGTCAGTCGATTTATTTGAGCCTAGTGGAAATGTGAATTCCGAGGAAGAAAGCAAACTGACTTAATTTTTCAATTAAAATTCACTCCGTGTGATGAAATAATACAGTTGACTCTTACCGTCATGGGAATCATACATGTAGATGATTTTGCGCCATCCGTAATAGCGCACAGTGTCTATAATCGCTTGGTGATACTCGGGCCTCATACTTATGGCGTAGTCCAGGAATCCAGAAGAAGGGGCGAGCACCTAAAAACAAACAAGAAATGTTAATTTTTTAAATAATATGAACATTTCGGAATTCTAGTATTATTCCTAACTACAGCTGGTATGTTAATGTATCGTCCGTTAAAAATTCCCGGGTCTTTGAAGGGGATTTTTTAAGTAAAGTATTTTAAAGAGCTCTCGAATATTCTGACAGTACCAATAAGAGGAGGTAAAATGAGTCCGTCGGTTTCATATTCATTGCTTTCAAGATCGTATAAATGCTAAACATTTTCGATTGCGAAACTGCTACCGGTATTTTAAAAGCTCCAATTTAAGCTTTTTAATCGCGGACCAGAATAGAATATTAAAATTCCCCAAACAGTATTTTGGAATCAGTACGCGTTTTTCGCTGTAAAGATGCTTCATATTTTTTTCAGCTTTTGCGGTCGTGAAAATATATGTATTATGCCTACCCAAGTTTGACGAATTCCATCTACCCTTAACACCCTCGCTCTTTTCGTTGCCTTTTATTATCCTTTTGGGTGCACTGGATAAATTTATTCCCGCAAAGATTATATTCTCTACTCGAGCGGATTTTTTTCAGCGTTTCAACCATTCTTTAGAGTCGTTACAGTATTGTATTGGCAGGAAACTATTTGTTGGAAACTTTAAGTTTTAATCGACTTTATTTTCTGAAGGAAACTTGAAATTTCTAATCCATTAAACACATTTTTTAAGTCGAGTTTTTCTGTCGATACGTCCTGGAAAATCTTTTTTTTAAAATTAAACGGAATTTACTTGGATATTAATGCTACCTTTAGATTTTCATGAGTGTTGATAGAATAATAATTCATTCAACATACATGCACCCTAGGGTGTCCCTTATTTTTCATCTTGATTATTATTTAATGCTAGGGCCCACTATCTTTTGTATTGCTATAAAACACTTGTTCAGAAAATTTCAGTTCATTTGGAGTACAGTAACCCGTGCTGACTTGCATCGGAACATGTTCATACAACATGAAGGGAATTTCTTACATTTTTAAAAACTATTAGGCCTCGTCGGCACGAGTTAAAATCATTGTACACATATGAAATTTCGTATCTGAATAGGCCATAGTTTTCAAAATCGAAAAAAAAAAAGTTGTCATATAAGGGACCCCTAATGCATACATTACATTTTTTGTTGTTGTAGGTATAAGAGTTCTAGGAAATTAGATATTTAAAAGCAAAAAAATTAGCGTCAATACATTAGGACAAATTGCTGGAGTTCTTGAGTCCTTCGCAAATCCTTCGATGACTATTTGCAGTAATTTTTCATTGTTTTTTGTCAATTTTTTGATTTTTCTAGCTATTTTTCCTATGGTAAAATATAATAAACAAAAAAAGTTGTGACAATTTTCAATAAAACAGTCACAGATCTTTCTTTTCCAATCGGTTCGCAACATTACGGATTTGTTTTTACTGGCTCGTTTAAGTGACGCCGTCCGGTGACAAGATTCAATAAATCATAAGCGTTCCGGGCCAGCAAAAAGTGAACTTTCCTACCCTGCAAGATACCCCTAATGACCGCCATATTATTTTTTCCCCAAGAGGACGTCGCCATTATTTATGTAGCCAGGGTCATGTTCCTTTTTTTGAATGGCGGACTTTGACAAAGCGTCTAGGAGAATGTATCGCTAGGTGGACGGAAAGTCGGTTACACGCTTAGAGAAACCTATTTTTAGATTGTAACATTATGGGTATTTAAACTCTTTCAGGGCCCAGATAACTTCATTTCATTGAGAAGCGTCGAATACGACAAATACGTATCCTTAGGTGTAATTTAAGAAAAATAAGAAGATTTTATGAATTCATTAAAAAAATATTTTCGTTTGATAATTTGTATTATACATAATAACGAAATACGTAATATTCATTTAAGCTACTGTGGTTTACAATATTTATTTAACACATTTTCAGTTATCAACTGACAATGCGATTTCATTGTTGGTGGCTTACTTCAGAACTATGGAATCGTACTTGAACTTACTTGGGAAAACGCACTAGAATTCTTAGAATTCTTAAGAAAAAATAGCATTCAATTTTCCAATCTTCAAACTTCCATGGAATAGATATTGTATCCATAAATTTATTTATTTATTACATTTCACATTTAATCTAATCACAATAATGGGATGGCGACTCAATCAGTAGAGACCCATGCCAATGATCTGGCCCCGACTTACTAGATAGTCCGTGTCGAGTCAGGCAATGAACGAATTTATTTGGTTGTGTTCTTATTCAATTTTGCCACTAAATAAAACAGTTTCTTATGTCTTTTGTTCTTAAAATGAATGTAAATATAATGAAACCAGTCAGTGGTTTTGTCTTTCCACCCTATTCTCGGAACATAGAGACAGTGGCTAGCTCAAGACAAAATAACTAATTGACTCTAACACTGACGGAACGGTTTCACTTCATCTGAATCAAATTTATTACTTGGCAGAATCCTTCCACGATTTACTGTATGGAGCCCGTGAAAATTTGGAAAAAACCTTTTTATTTCATTTCTTTTTACTCCTTCGCTTTCTTTCTATTTAACCGGAATGTTAAAGGAATATAAATGGTGCATTTCAAGAAAACAAAAAAAAAGTTTTTTTATTAGGACTTTTCTGTCTCTACTTTGTTCGTTGCCTCTGTCTCTACTGTTCATCCGTAGAAAAATAAAAAGCAACAAAACTGTTAGTACCTATAGATTCATATAGATGAGTGTCGTTTTATTTTCACTAACTTTTTTTTAAATCACTTTCAAAATCATAACCGCAGAAACAATGACATCGTAAAACACCAGAACTTTGACAAAATAAGACAAAATATTGTAAAACATCCTCGGTATTAAACTCAAAACAGAGATTTAAAAACACTTACACAATTGTTTTTCGATTATATCTTTAAAATATCAAATAGAGAAATACGACGTATTTATGGTAAAACAAAGCAGCTATAAACCGCATTAAATAAAGAAGCTGGAAATCGAACTAAAGCTTTTCAAACAAAACTTTGTTCCTTAATCCATTGCAAACTTTACTGTAATAGCAATGTTTCGAATATAAATAATATCTTTTGAAATTGCATTAAAGTATTTTTTTATATTGTCAAAATCTTATGAATTAACAAACCACCAGACCAGGAAAAAATTTCAATCTTAGAACCAAGATGAAAGAAAGAATTCAAATCACCTCAGAAAATCGTTTAAATGAAGGATATTAATTTACAAACAAGCCACTAAGGTCAAAATTAGCTTTGAGTCATTTTTAATATGTAAATTGGCTTATCAGCGGTAGGCTACGTACATAGTGACGGTAAACAGCTAAGCATACAAGCAACCCTAATTACAGGCTCACCTTTGAGACAATTTTGTAGAAGGGTGAATCTGGGTATGTGATAAAAATAACCTAATATTCTCCTATTAATACATCCTTTGTAATTCACCGTAAAGTTGAAGTGACAATCTCTTGCCTCTAAGAAATTTACCATAATTTTATGGGGGTGATATTATTACGTAATCGTATCCCCTGCCAACAAATTGATTATCATAATATCCGTATTATCTTTACTAAGGAATTCCTACCGCATTACGCTGTACCAATTGAAATTTGTTTTATTTAACAAAAAGCCTTATTGTTAAAACAATATTATTCATATATTATGATTAAATAAAACGATGTTATGGGTTATTTATTTGACTAAATCAATAAAATAAAATATACACAGCCTGGTTTCGAGAGAAAAGTTCTCCCATCGACTGGTGAAAAGACACTAGACACTTCAAAAGTCGATGCGCGATGGGAGAACTTTACTCTTGATCGGCTAGTGAATATTCTATTTTATGGAATAAATCAAATAAGTAACACGTTAAATAGTTTTATTTAGTCATAATTAGGTATGAAGTGTAACAAAGTCAATGCGGAATCAATCGATAAAATAATATTCATAATATACTTAAGTACCATGCAAATACATTGGTATCTACACATAACCAGGTTTAAAATAAAGTTAATTTTACATAGTACAAACTTAACTGTTCTTTTATTTTAAAATTAAATCTAAACCCTCTATCTCTCTCTTTCTCTGTACAGTTTGCTTCATCATCATCATAATCATACCATATCCGCTCCCTGTGTGGAGCATATGGAATCCACAAACTGCCTCCAGGCCAAGCGATCGGCCGCCAGCTCCCGTGCATCCTCCCAAGTCAAATCTAAGTCCCGCAATTCTGACGCAAACTGCCAACGAATTGTCAACAGTGGACGACCAAGACGCCGAGAACCTGACGCCTTGTAAAATAGGCAAGCATGGTTAAGGATCTCGGGAGGCATACGTAGTATATGGCCTAGCCAGCCGAAACGCCTTCGCCGGATGACAGTAGATACCAAGGGTTGCTGTGTCCGTTGCCTCACCTCTGTGTTCCTTACAAAGTCAAACCACCGCACACCTAAAATTCTTCTAAGACACCTATTCTCTAAACTCAGAAGTCTGCGATCTTAAGCCCTGGTTAGGTGCCACGATTCGCAGCCATAGAGGATAACAGGTGTGATGCAGGAGTTATAAAGGCGGCATTTTGTTTTAACCGAGTAAACATTCGATCTTCAGACAGCTTTCATACTGTTGAATGCGGCGCCCGCTACTCCAAGCCGCTGAATTTTATCCTAAAGGATGTCAATTCCGCCAGACCGAGGAATATCCATCTACCCCTCTCAAAAGCTCTGCAACTTGGAGTACGCTGATGACGCCGTCCTTATTGACGAATCAGTCAGGGGCCTTCAAGTTATTGTTGATAGGCTAAATTGGCACTCCACGTGCATGGGTTTAAAAATCAACACTGGTGAAACCCATGTCATGTGTAACAGCTCGTGTCAAGATACCTAGTCGGAACAAGTCATCGAAAGGGTCGAGAGCTTCTAATACCTGGGAGCGTACATACGTTTTTTCAATAAGCCTTGTTATTTTGAAAGAGACTAGACGTTTTTACGTTTATAAAAATCGGTTTCAATTTGAGCCAATTACTTTGTAATGAGCGACGAGTCTGGCTTATGAATGTTTGTCCTAGAAATTGTCGAATAAATATTTTAGCAAAACGGTAAGATGCTCCTCAACCATCGTAATATTTGAATATTAATTTTCACGTTTGTCGTTATAAGAAAATGAGAATCAGGAGCCTTACGCTGGAGTTTTACGACTTTAATTTCAAGTTAGATCCTCAAAAATTGTCGAGTGTTTTTTTAGCGGCAGCGTCATTTGGTGGTGTAATGACTAAGATGCAAGATTCTGACTTTATTTTGGACATGGACACTTCCCACGTGTGATGTAATTCCATTATGTTATTGGGCCTTCTAACCGGATGAGGAATAAAATACAAAAAGTAAGTTTATAATTGTATTCTTAAATTATTAGCAAATATAACTACAAAAATACTACTACTACTACTTCCCTTATCCGCACCCAATGGTGCATAGGGCACTGCATTGGTACACCAAGTGCAGTGTATCTTGATCATTTTATTACATGAAGGCAAGATCATCAGTCTTACGCTTCAGTACCAATCCAAGGTATCACACATGAAAAATATTAATATGAAAAACTCATGGAAATAAATATTTCATGTTGACACCCCTACGGGAATCGAACCCGCGACCTCAGGCACAGTAGCCAAATGCGCTACCACTATGCTGCGAGGCGGATTAAAATACTAGATATCAAATTTTTTTTTTTGATCATAAACGCAAAAAAATAATAATGGAAGACAAAATCATTTCTGAAAAACATTACCTCAATGACATAAAACAACATAATTTCAAGTAAAGCGCCTCAGCTGGTTCCTGGGTAAGTTTGTACTGTTTTCTAAAATAGGAAACAAAAACCGTAAAATTTAAGGGAAGGGGTTAGAGAAGTAAAAAAGATTTAAATGATAAGGTAATTCTAATTAATAAACATGAGAACAATGTGAGAGTTTAATGTTATTTTTCGCATACCTGGTCCAGAATTAAAAATATTTATAGATGCATAAGTCGTTCGCTAGTTTAGAGACAGCGTATAGAATCCATAGATATAATATGCTATAGTTAATTCATTTCAGAGTCATGCATAAAACCAAACTGGTTGGTATAAATTATTATTATTGAATGAGAAAACAAACATACACTTGTTTTTTAAAAACAAGTCTGCCGTAAGAATAGCTAAGGGGAAAATGTATAATAATATCTGAGGGGGGATAACGGACCCACCATCCACCCGCAGCTGTTATAGAGTCCTGGGGGACTTTATAGCTACTGTGAATGTATACTGAGTTTATAATGATATCTATGTTGACTTTTGACGATTCGTCGGCAGTTTGCGTCAGAGCTGCGGGACGTGGACTTGACATGGTAGGATGCACGGGAGCTGGCGGCCGATCGCTTGGCCTGGAGGAAATTTGTGGATTCCATATGCTCCACATAGGGTAGCGGATGTGGAATGATGATGATGATGAATTATCTTTGTTTTATGTTTGTAAACAGTTTTGATTTTCATCTATGAAGTAGGCACCTACTTAAATTCATTTAATTTTTTAAAAAAATTAACCGACCGGAAACCAGCCAGGAGATTTATTCATAAAAAGTATTTATAAACAAAGTGTTTTATTTAAATAGTTTATCATGAATAACTACAATGTGAGCGCTTATAACATAAATGTCATTTTTTAATTTTGTTTTCCCATGCATATATGGGTGTTCTGAAAGCTCATACTAATCCGTTTTATGTGCTGGGTATAAGCCAGAAATGCAAGCAATTCACAATCATAAAATATCACGTACAAAATAAAAGTAGTATTGTGTGCTAGTACGATAATATCATGAAACATTTTGTTTTATATTTCCTCCAAGTTGGAAATATTATCTCCAGACGACGATTTTTTTTCGTCAATGTATGAATCAAGATAAACGTGTATATGGATGCTTAATTTGAATTATAACTGAAGAAACAATATTTAAAATGGCAAACAAACTCAGTGTAAATTCAGTGGATTATTAAAAAAATTATAATAATAGATGATAATAGTATATAAAATGACATCATGTTTTAAAAATAATTTTGTTTTAAATATTATATCAGTGGGTTGCGGTCAAGTTGTTAGAGTCGCAGACTCTTAATAATTATTCCTAGCTTTAAATCACTCCACGATAACTTGTTTCCTTCATTTCAGGAACAGTTGCTTTTTTTACTATTTACAAACAAGCAATCCTTCCAAAAAAATAATGACTGAAAATAAGGCCAAAAAATAATGTATATATTATGTACATTTCTAAGTTTATCGCAAGAACGCAATGAGGTAATCCACTGCTACCTGGAATTGAATTTTAAAAATGCTTTCGTGTAGACGCGAATATTTAAAAATTTTAAAGTGGGATGAAATATCCCAAAAACGCACGCAAAAATTAATAAAAAATGTTGAAAATAGCATTCATTTCAAAATCTTAAACAATGACGTCACTCCTTGTATCTAAGTGTAGTGTTTCCGGTTTCCGTTTTTAAAACCCCGTAGCCGCGTTCCATGGCATTTTAATATGGAATACAATAGCTTCTATTGCAAAAAAGATGGCCGCCATTCAGTCTACCTAGAACACAGCTGTTAACAGTATATGACAGTTGAGTCGACGGTATATTTTATCTGTGCTTCCCGCGTTAGTTTGCATAGATTTTTGACAGTTTTGTTACTGCTGGAGAAATACCATGGCCTTAAACAACCCATTTTATGACGTCACTCCTGCAAAAAATGACGCAGTTAGTACATAGTTGGTATTTAGCGCGGTATTTGAAATGTGCAACTTTAAAAAATCGTATCTTCATCAATAACTTATAAAAAAATATTAAATATATTTTTTGTGTTTAGTTAAATAGTAAGTTTATAGAAAAAAATTACTTTAGAAAACAGTGGATTCCCTCATTGTTAAATTCTGATATTTACCTAGAAATATTAATGTGTTTTCAAACAACGATTCGAGTGTGACCAAGTGATAAAATTTGGTAAGAATCTCACTATCTATCATGAAGGTTTCTGCTAAAATGGTAACCCAGCAATTTTCTCAATATATGACATGAGGTAGTTTTCACATGTGAAGCGTAGCGCCATTTCACTGTTTATGTACAAGTTCTGATAATTGTCAGATATGGAATACTAGGTGAGATGGGGAATGTTGTAAAGCATCAAATGGCCACTTAACCCAGCCAATGACAGTTCATAAGCTCTGCAAATGCCTAGATATCCTTATACCCTTTCAAACTTCTCATCTCTGTTGAGATGTCAATTGTAATTTAAGTGATTTTTCGTCCAACAACATATATAAGGTACTTAGCAACAACCATCGTTGTGTTTATTTGAGCGTTCATTTACATTAAAAAACTTACAGAACTGTTTACTTTATAAGCAGCAGATGAAACACAGGCAAAATTTCAATTATTTATAAAGTTGTGATTAAAGTTATTACCTTTTCCGGGAACCATGGAGTTACAAATGGCATCTGGAAGGTGTTGCTGTAGGAGTGGAGTGTGTCAAAGGAATCAGGTGAGACAGCCCCTAACATGGCAAACACTCCTCTGGAAAACTGGTTACAAACTGAAAAAAAAAAACAAACAGCCTATGTTTAGTCTTTACCAAGTCATTTAAAAATCAAACGATTAAAATAATGTTTTCTGGTATATTTCATCACAAGTAATGTTTTTATTATTCATTTTAATTGACCACATATTTATGACACATTTCTGATGACTTGGGCTTTAAAAAAATATACCTACGCCCAAATATTTGTACAGTAGATTTTTTATTTTTATTTTGAAAGTGATGCCAATTTTTTCACGTAGGCGCAGTGAGTAAAGCGATCATTTTACCTGGCAGGTCCTGTAAATGTTTGATTAACTGCCATATATTTTATTTACAAAATATTGATGGCATAGAGGGAAGACGTGTCAAGTACAAGATTACTAAGAGTAATTGCGATTTTAAAGTTTACATCATGATACAAAGTGTATAATATAAATAACAAATGCGTATTTGAATTGTGACAACGATAAGTGAAATATCACTAGAATTAATGGTGTACCATATAGTCCATGCGCTTGGTATTTGTAAGACAAATATAAGTCTTTCGCGGTTAAATCAAACAACCTTTAGTTAATAGTTAGGATAAAAATATTGTAATCCTGTCCCAATTTTTTAAAACTGCTAATCTTTATCGTAAAATCATTAACACCGTTTACTGGTATCAGATGGAAGCTGGCATTCCAATAATTCATGCGCTCTGTAGCTGCAAGACGACTTGGATTCTAGACTCTATGGCGTTATAAGTAGTATAAATTTATAATTTGATATCTTAACAGAGACGAGAAGTTTGGAAGGAAATATGGATATCTAGGCCTTCCAGGGCTTATGACCTTTCATTGGCTGGGTTAAGTGGATAGTTGATGTATTAAAACATTCCCCATGTCACCTAGTATTTGATATCCATATCTGCCAATATACAGTAAAATGGCGCGACGCTTCACATGTGTGCACTCTCTGTCATCCATTGAGAAAATTGCTAAGCATTTTAGCAAAAACCTTTATGATTGCAAGTGAGATTCTTACCGAATTATATCACCTACTAGGAAACGCCTGAAGATGAATCTTCAATTGGTTATGCTTATAACTTTTACCAGCTAATTTTTATAAACAACATTTTGAGTGTTTCCAAATCTTCAAGTATTTAGACACATTCAAAATTTTGTTTAGTATAAATTTAATTTTACGTGGGTGAAACTGAAATTCCAACCGTCCAGTTGCTTTGCAGCTGCAAGACGAATAAGAGTGCAGTACTTCGCCTACAAATAGATTTATAACGTTTCTTCAATAATCGTTGTTCTCAGATCCTTTATTCATAAATTGGGACTGGAATTAATTAAGAATATTAAATGTACAGCGCCCTTGAGATGATTTCTCACAAAAATTGCGCTTAATAAATAAAATTATCCAATAATAATAAATAATAATAGGATTTGTTATGAGGGATGTAGAATATGCACTTTACTAATTTAGGTATACCTAAAATAGTAAATACTTGACGCATCTGCCCTGTATGCCATCGATTTTTAGTACGCATATTTTAGTATGTCATTTACATATCGTCTTTGTAAGTTCAATACCGCGTGTGAGCCATTGATTAAAAAGTTCAGAAAAGACAAAAAACCATAGAATTTGGTTAACAAAAAATATTTTTACAAATTTTGAAAACTCTTTCTTTTGTATTTTCTTTTTTGCAACAAAATGCATTTATGCTAGTATACTTTAATTCGAATAAAAATTAAATGCATATATGAGATATTGATCATTTTTTAAATGAAAACTTTTTATTTGCGGTATTGACTTTGACCGATTGCATGACACATATTGAACAATTTCAAAATTTTAATTTACCAATCGATGCGACTTATTCCGTTCAACGGACAGATAATATCTAATTGACTTTGTTACAATTTAACAGAATGTTTACATAAATAATTCAGGCATCCAGATTATTTCATTTTCTAAAAAAAGTATTTGAACCCATGTTAATCAATCTGCAGGTAATTTTTTTCTCCACAGCTGCCAACTTCCGCATAAAACCAAAGTAAATATAATTTTATGATAAAGAGTTTAACGACTGGATATGCTATATCAAATGAAAACACGTGTGTGTAGGGGATAATGTTTGTGAGGGTTGAAACCCAAATTCGTCTGTAAACATACATTTAACTGAAGAATAATAGAGAGAAAACCTTTTATCTGTGAAATAATGTTGCAGGAGAGAATAAAAACGAATTTTCAAAGGTGAAGGTTGTATTTTTTCATACGGAAACCGGTACTTGGTTGAATATAAATTAAACTTTGTTTTTTATACCACACGGCTGAATTTCAAATTTAGAATATTATTTTTCGAAAAAGCCTTCTACATAATGTTTTAATAATTTTTCCTTGTCATTATTATCTCTCCTTGTTAGCGTAATAAATAATCATGATTCACTGCATTCGGTGTAGCCATGCAGTGCCCTCAGCACCATTGCAAAAGTAGTAGTGGTATAATTATAATAATGCCTTGTGTCTTATCATTTATCAATATTTTGTTTATATAGGTACTACTTTCTTTGTGGGTTGTTTAGGAAACATTGTTTTTAACCCTAGAAAGCTAAATTGTTCCAAAGTTACATTCATCTACCGTAAAACTTAAAAATTACAAAAAAAATACAATTAGGAAGTGTACTATATTTGGAAATTCTTATGCAAGTGTGCCTGGATGTAGAAGCCGCGGAAGGCCGAGAAAGACATGGCTTGACCAAGTACGTCAAGTACTTGAAAGTGGTCATGTGAAAAGTCGGAATAATCGGCGTATGTCCATGAGAAGATGTATGAATGACATAGTGGTATGGCGTTCTATCCTCTCTGCCTACCCCTACGGGGAAATCGCGTTATGGTTAGTTAGTTAGTTTAAATTAAAATATCAATTATTTCCTTAAAAAATATTTGGTACGTGATATGGTGATTTTTTATTTTAACAGCAGTATTATGAAACAATTTTTCCAACCTGTTTATGTTACTACTAGTAGATCTACTGTAATTGTATTCCTAACATAACACACAGTTCCAAGTAATACATTTATTTTAAAAGTGTACTCCCACTTGCACGAATTTATTTAAAAACAACCAAAATGCATGTGAGTTTTTGAAACAATACACATTTTGCATGAGCGTAAATTAAATTTATGGCAACAGTACAGACGTAAAATGGATTTATTTTATGTCTTAAATTTCTCTGCTTTTCCAAATGAAATACATTTTGAATTAATTGCACTGTTGAATGCTGGCACTAACGAGGAGAGACTTTGGAAAAAAATGTAAAGTGAATTTGCCAAGTAAACGGAATGCGTTTTGTTTTTCATTTTCATTAGATGATAAGTCCTTGGGTATTTTATTAATGGAACACAGATAAAAAGGCTCTGAGAGAAAATACGGATATCTAGTCGTAAACAATGTGTATTACCTGTCATTTGGTGGGTTAAGTGATGCTAGGGTGTCAAAAGCGAAACACATAGATAATTTGCCTATATATATTTGGACACGATAAAAAAGTTTCTTAGTGATTAACTGAAAAATCACTTCTTTTTATGATTCAGTGTCGATTATTTATTTATAATGCATCAATCTTTTTTTGTATAAAAGAAGGGATTAGTAAACTTACTTAATAACAAAAAATAAGGTTAAACGATTCATAATATTTTACGAGTTTTTTGAGGAAATAATGATAAAATTCTCATAAATTATTCCACGGCTGTACCCAATTTTTGTAGGTTTAGGTCGTCTATGCTGGGCTGTTAGGTTTTATGCCTACTTTAGGAGAGATATCGAAGTCTGAAACTTTTTAATTAAAGTTCTTTTGGCAATGTTCAATCGCATTTCGACTCTGCGGTTCGCTTCAACTTAAATACCTACCTTAACTCTCAATCCTAAGTCCCCTACCGAAAATAATAAAGGTAGCTGGTATATGAGAATTTGTCAAACTTAAAGTGACTGCGGATAAGTTGGAAAAGAGTGGATGCTTTCTATAATTGAGATTGATCACTTGACAAAGATTTTAGAAATATAAATCTGTTTTCAGAAGTACATACAATCTGTTTTAAAAAAAGATATTCCACACTTCTACATATTTTGGTTTAACTGTTATCAAATAAGCTATTGGGTATAAGTACTTTTCAATGATTTCGATGTTCAATAATTATTCAGTATGGAACATTATTAATATTATGTATTTCAGCTGTACATAAGTGGTGTACTCTCACAAAATTTAATCAGATTTTTTATAAGCAGCTGATAACAAGTAAACAAACTGTATTATAAAAATTGTTTTAAATATTTCCAAACCTAATATTTCCTAATAAAATCAAATCCATTTTTTAAAATTTATTTATGCTTAATTTGCTTCCGTTGTCATTGTTATAATCAAAAAGCAGTCAATAATTTTCGCACTAAATCTATTTTTTTCTTTTCCGTTATGGTACAGCAGAGATCCGTCCAGAACCGAATACAGGGGTGCACCACAAAAATAGCACTTTAAAGTCAAATAAATAACTGTATATGTAAACCAGAATCGTATTAATCCCTATGGAAATCGAACCCGCGACCTTATGTATGTTAGCCCAACGAGCTAACCACTACATTATTTATTTATTTAGTTGGCTTTTTGTACATACAGGTGTACATTGGCGGGTTTATTGCCTAATTGGCAATTTTTTCCAACCATCCAATATTATAAAGTAGTCCTGGTATTTACCGTAAGCGCAATAACAGAAAAAAACAAAAAACAAAATTACAAGGCGGATAAAAACTTCCGTTCATTAGTGTAAAGCTAGACAATTTTTGTAATATTCAAAACTTATCCTAGTATTTTCATAAATTCCTTACTTTAAACAACGCTTTAATGAATCTTCAGGACGTTGGAAATTTTATACCCATTACTTAGGTTTCAAATAAACAACAATATTTTGTATCAACCCCGAGAGGCGCTTTTTCATGACATGATTCATTGAAAGCTAACGAATGTCTCCTTTCTGTACATATTATTTTGTCCTTGCCCCGAATCCATAAATTGTAAATAAATTTCATCTTAACAAATTTCAAATAAAATGTAAATTTACTCTCAACTCAATGTTTGTAGCACTCACATTGTAGTGTTCCATTATAGTGAAAAATTTTAATTTTTTTATTTTACAAATATTTAAATTTATTAGCCATAAAAATATTTTAATGTAAAATTATTTTTTTTTCTTAATTTCTAGTGGGTTAAAATCATTTTGAAGTTTTAAGTTTAAAATTACCGCGAAAACACTAGTCCGCGTTTGCCAAAGCCCCGCCCCTTTTACGTCACTATTCATGTAGCCCTTGACATAAAAATGCGAAACATAGAAACGAGACCGAATTATGACGTCACGGGGGCTACGACAAACAGTGTTGAGTTTTCGTGAGCGGGTATTTTTCAACCATTTTGTTTCAAAAATTTCGATTTCATCGGTTTTCGTAATACGGGATATTTCCCTATTGTGAAATGAAACACGCTTTTGTTTTAGATTACTAATTTATTAAATTATTATTAAATAAGTAGTATAAAACAAAAATGTGTATCATTTCATATAAATTTACTGCTTACGACACCTTGGCAGTTTGAGTTAAGACTACGGGACGTGGACCTGACTTGGGAGAACACACGCGAACTGGCGACAGATCCCTTAGCTTGGATGTAGTTTGTGGAACTAATATGTTCCACATGGATAGCAAAAATGAATTGATGACAAATCTTGCAGCTTAGTATACTATACACACAACATTTAAAACATTATTTTATTTTTCTTCTGTTCATGTAGGTACTTGTAAATGTGAATGTTAGTTTGTAAATAAATACCTCAACATGGGTTTTGCCCAGTGAGGTATTTTATCAAGGAAAAAAAAATCTTGCAAAATATAAATTAAATAAAAATCAAATTTAAAAAATACGTGCAATATACATAACTGTTTAAAAAACTAAACTTAATATATAAGTTATAATGTATTGATGTAGTCCAGTAAATTATAAATAGTTGCATACAATATTTATACAACTTTAAAAAAAGACATAGGGTGGGTGCTATAGTAATTGAACATGCTATAATAATTGCACACCCTAAATTTGATTTTCAAAAACAAGCCTACTCAAAGAATTTACTTATCCCAGAAATGTGAAAGTACCTTCTTTCTTTACGTAAATGCATTCATACTTTTGTTTTATTTCAATGGCAAAACTTGAGAATGACATTTTATTTGTGAAAAAACATGATCTTTTTAGCCCTTGACACTAGGGAAAATTTTCTACATAACTCAGAACTTTTTCAAACTTTTGACCATGCATAAACTACGCAGAAGGCTTGAATCTATCAGTATTTGTCAATATTTCTTTGGTAAATCAAGAAATAGTCTATAATGCGAGAGAAAGTGAAAATGTTCCAATTACTGAGAATTACACGCTTTTTTTACAAAACTTGTTAAAAATTATTTAATGAAAATACTTTTAATGGTCCAATAGCTATGGCATCACCCTACCACCATTGAAAAGAGGACTATTTTTCAATACATACTACAGACAAGATACATGTCGGAAAACTTCTTGACAGGTGGGTGATAAGACTGACTCTAGACAATAAGCTAAAAATTATGTATCCTTCATTATAACATAAAAAATAAGATGTAATCTGTGTTATAGCAGCTCTGATAAGAAAAATAAACACAAATGTAAAAATTCGACACTCCAGCACGTGCCCTAGGGCCAGTGGAGTGACAACATCCAAAAATGTAATTTGATACTAATGTATTAAAGGCTAATTGAGTAAATATATTGATAAACCATACATGATAATAAGAATTGTTTATGGGATGGATTTTTGTTAAAAATAATATTATGAATCAATAATACTAAGGATACTATCGTAAATTTTTCTACGTATCTTCAAATAGCATTGAACGATTTTTAAAAAAAAATTGTGTTTATTTGAGATAACAAATCTTGATCTGATTTAGGAAGAGTTACAAGAGCTAATTATATTTACTCCGCATAAGTAACGGAAAGTACAATTTATCAAAACTCCCACTTTTGTCAATTTACGACATTTTATAATTAGATAGCCTAGTACTATCAGGTAGGTCATAAAACCTTTGATGAAAATAAAATACGTAATGTTTGAAGAATGAGGGTCCAACGTAATTGTTCATATAAAATGGGCCAATGATAGTTAAGCGTCCCTGAAGGGTAATTCCGACGCTATAATAGAACATTAGCAGTCAGAATTTGAGTCTCATAGACCAGATTCTGGTATCGATTGGCACGTAAACGAATTAGCGTAAAACCCCCGACTGTCGGTAAAGGAGCCAATTTTTCAAACGGGCTAATTTAGAGTAAGCGACGTTTCTACATGACTTCCGGGCCAGAGGATGACGGGGTGGGTCATAACATCCGCCGGAGTTTATTTCCATCACGTACTGGAGTGTTCATTTATCCCTAGGAAGCACCCCTATCCACTCGGCTGTCAAGTTTCAAAAGCTGGTAACAGACAATACTGCTACTTTTGTACCGAGTGGAGAAATTTTAAATTCAGGCCTCTGCATTGGAACACCATGTGCAATTGTGCAGTAACAAGGGCAGATCCCTTGTTTTAATCCGATATGTCATTATGGGGCGAACACAGGTTTTACAAATTTTCACCTAACTATCTGTTCTTGTGCATCGATTTTTCCAGATGTTATCTTTCAGACATCCCGAGATAGCTGCGGCTCTATTTATTTGACCTCTTATCTCGTTCTGGAGTTCTTGGTAACCAAACAAGTCCACTCCAAGGTACTTAAACTGCCCAACTTACTCAATTGCTTTATTTTCAAGAACAAGTTTGATTCTTGCAGGGTTCTTTGAAAAGGCGAGACTTTTGATTTTGTCTATAGAAGTCTCCATGTTATACTGTTGGGATATAAAATGGAACTGGTGCAGCATTTTTGCAGGTCATCTTTTGTTTCTGCTGATGCTGACTGTTTTTCTGCCCATTCTATGCCCGGTCTAGTGCCCTGGATTAGTTTGTCCATCATTGTGTTGAACATAAATGGGCTCAAGCCGTCTCCTTGCCTTACACCAGTGCTTGTAGATACAGTATTGGAGAGGTTTCCGTCCACTCTTAGTTTGGTATTACCGTTTGTATTTGTTCCGTGGATAATGTTGATCAGCCCTGGATCCTGTTCATTTTCGGCTAGTATATGGAGAATATCTATAAGCCTGACACGATCAAATGATTTCGTTACATCTACAAAGCACACGTATGCAGTCGTATTATATTCAATTGCTTTTTCCATGAATATTGCGTCCGTAGTGGATCTTCTTTTCTTCGTAATCCTTGTTGTTCATCCCTGTTGGTTATATATTTCTCAAATTTAGTTTTTAGTATGCTTGTAAAGAATTTAAGTGTTGTACATAATAGTGATATTCCTCTGTAGTTACCAGGATTAGTTTTTAGTCCTTTTTTGTATATTGGAATTGTTATACATTTTTGCCATTCATTAGGTACTGTCACAGAATTCAGGATTCTCGTTAGTTAAAAGAGGAGAGCAAAATTTCGAATCGAACCCGCGACCTCATGTATGGTTAAACAAAGTTCGTAGATTTTCATGGCCTTCAGAATATAGAAAATGCTTTTATGTATTATGATGGCGTATTGGTGGACGTTGTGTTGCCGACATTTTGGGGCTAATTGGCATTTTGGGGCGAATTGCTAATTGGCATTTTGGGGCTCAATCTTTTAGGCTGGTGCCACGAGATGCACATACGACAATATTTAAAAAACTGTTATTTTATTAATTAAAGTTAATATACCTAGATAAAATCTGCTATATCCTACTTATTTATTTTTACTACCTCAACACAGGCCAGAAGGTCCAAAAAAAGGAGGAACAAGGTTAAACAACAGAGATTTACGCTTAAGAAATTTTTTCTTAAAGATTTGCAACGTTTCATATTTATACTTACATTGTTTTTACATTAATGTAGATTTTTTTTTCTTTTCCTTTCCTAAACATTTTCTTTTGGAACACTTTATAGATTTTGATATTGGACAGCCGTACCCGGCTTCGCCAGCCCCTTTCCCTACCCATCCTTGTCTGGCCCTCAAGGTGGCGAAAGGTACCTATCGAGTTACTCTTCGCCAATGTTGTGCCTAATGTAATTACGTCGAATGTACTACACTTACGTAAGCTCTTCTCGTTAATTGTAGGTTGTTCGCCATAAGGCTACATGCTTGTTAGTGCCATAGGGTGTCGCCATGGTATTTTATATTAGACGACTTAGGAAGGGCAAAATAATGCTAATTCAGTTTAGGAGCAATTCCTCAAGTTTTAATACGTTTATGCCAAATGGAATCACCGATGTATCTTCATGAAATATATATCGCATTTATGATATAAAATGGTTGATTTTATCAAAGAGATTTCAATGATTGATATCATTGTTAGCATAATTAAAGATATATATCTACATAATATCCAGGTAAACCTAATGCAGGGCTCCGATTTCATCAATGTTTTATTTCGACTTTCGATTTTTTTTACTCTTATGGATAATATATTGTCATTGAATTAAATATAAAGCATTTATTAAGAAGTTTGAGAGTAGAAATTTGAAAAAGTCTAAAAAGTATTCGCCGTGTGTGCATAAAAAGCTGTATGGATGTGGGAGAAGCAAAGCACGTTTTACCCTCTGCCTGTCTACCATTTCGGAGAAATGGTACGTTGGTATGTTAGGCATTTTGAAATCGTTAAGCTATTACAGATAATGTTTTTCTGGGTTGCTATACCGTGCCTTCAGTCCTGAAAATGAAACTGCCACGTGCTCCGAAATATCGACCACACAAAGCCCACAACACGGCATAATAACACAAAAAAACATAATCTGTATTCTGAAGGTCGTGATAACTTACGAACTTCGTTAAGCTATGGTTACTGAAAATCGAAACTGAACGTTGGCTTCAGACATTAAACATTAATGCTTTATCTTTGAATTATTGTAATATTTAATTGCTTAATAAAGGTGTTAATTATGTTATGTCCTAGAATGAGTTCTACAACCTTCTATGAATGAGAATAATAAATAAATAAAATGCAAATGTTAAATAAAAGAGAAACATGTAGTAAGTACGAAAATGTCGTGTCTATTTGTGAAATGTCACTGGGTGTCACAGATTTTCCGTAAAAGCTTTTATCTTTAGGATTGGGTAAAACGGACAACGAAATTGAATCGACTACGTAAAAAAGACAATAGCTTCTATCAGCAAATTATAATTGGGTTAGTTAATGCTCAATAAGATCAGTATTACGCGGGAAATATAAATGAATAAAAACAGCAAAATATTTCCGTTATAAAAATTAATACAATTTAACCTAGAAATTATGATCAATCAACAGTTTTATACCAATTTCAAATGAATAGTTCCTCAAAAGGATAGCTGGTTTGAGAATTGTATAGACGTACATAAACGGGTATATTTAATATTTAAAAAAAATATATTTATAATAATTCCTAAGTATTTTAAGTGGTGATGACATTTCATTAAATTTTAACCACCTTTAACTTTATTTTAATAACCTTTTTTTGTTATATATTCTTAATATTTTGCACGTGTACATACATTCTTCCACCAAAAAAGGAAAATAATTTGAAATATTGATATTTTCTTATCTTTGAGTACTGAAACAACAAGGAATTGTTAATTTATTTTATATTCAAAAAAATTCCATTTCATAAAATAACTTTTTTTTTCATCTTTTTTGGCCAACCCAAGTATCTTTACAATAAACAAAATTTACTCCATACTTCTAACTTTTAATTATTCTAAGAAAAACCATATTGTTCATAGTTTCCAAATTTGTCCAAATTTTAATCCACCAAAAACATTACAGCAGTGAATTGTTGACTAAATTAAATTTTCAGTATTGTTGTGCGGATGAAATCTCAAATGCAGGTATAAATGAGAAAGGAAAATGATTTTCTTGTGAAATAACTTGAGAGCTGCTCGACAAATTAAAGGCATTAGCAAAGTTCGTCCCTCTTGACAGACGGGTCATATTAAAATTCACACAAAATTAAGAGGACTGCAAAAGCTCTTGGAACTTTGCTTAATATTTGCATTACTACCCGCCGGGAACATAAAAATGCATTTCATTTGAATTCAAAATTATTTTAAGTGAAAATGCTAAATTTCTTAAGATGGTACTGAGACGAATAGAAAATTTAAACATCCAACTTTGTTTATATTAGCATAAACTTAGTAAATAAAGAATATTCGTTATGGGTTTGGAAAATCCTTGATAGCCTTGGTTAAATTTTGATAGCACTTTTTTGTTTTGATGGCGTGTCTAATATATAACCATTATCATCATCAAACCATATCGGCTCCCTATGTGAAACATATGGAATCCACAAACTGCCTCCAGGCCAACCGATTGGCTGCCAGCTCCCGTGCATCCTCCCAAGTCAATTCCATGTCCCGTAGCTCCGACGCAAACTGTCGGTGAATTGTCAACAGTGGACGTCCAGGACGCCGAGAACCTGATGACTTGTAAAATAGGCAAGCATTGCCTAACCATGATTGTCAGATATATAATGCCTCTAAAATACATAATGTAATTTTTTTTTATATGTTTTAATAACACGAGAATTATCGTATAATTTGCGTGAAGGGGTAGGCAGAGAGGATAAAAATCTGCACGACTTTGTCCAGGCTACTCCATTTTTGCTTCTTCCACATTATGTTCTAACTTTCACTAATCATATCATATTATATACGCACGCCAATTCGTCCAAGCTTTCAATAATAACCCATTTATAACCGTTTTACTTTTTGACCATACTACCTCGTATGTTGATTCGTTATGAAACGAAACTTAAATTATCGATCACACGCTTAGCGCTAGCTTAAAGTAAGAAATATAACATGCTATGATTGTCATGTAAAATTCACATTTAAATGTATATTTTATTTTTTACTTCTCTTCGTCGATAATAATCAAACGTCGGATCTCGTGCATCTCACTTTTTACAACACTATGAATCGATAAAAATCGAAGTTACCTACTTACAACAAAAAGTTTTTATTTTAAACATTACAATAACTAGATTGTCTCATTACAGTCCAGCGTATTTTAAAAGCTTGTAAACTTTGACGGACAAAATACAAAGAATGAGTTCTTTCGCAATACCAATAATAATTGTATTTCTATTGTACAAATTCATTTGTTACATACTCGGTATGCTATCGCGTTTTATAAAGGAGTATAATATAGTGAATTTGCTCCCGTTCTCAACACATATTTATTTACATGTGATTTTCATATTAATATTTCATGAGTGATACCTTAGACTGGTACTGAAGCGAAAGACTGATCATCGTTTACCTTCATGTTTTAAAATTAAATTATCAATATTCACTGCACTTGGTGTACCGATGCAGTGCCCTATGCACCATTGGATGTGGATAAGGGTAAGTAGTAGTAGTAGTAGTATCAACGCAACTTTTTTAAAATAACGATAGCCTGAGGCATATACAACAAAACTCGATGTACAAGCGCAAAACCAGTGAATTTAAATCATATTTGGAGACGATTTTGTTATATGACTTTGAATATGAGCTTGAAAAAAAAAAGTATGGCAGATAAAGTAAATTGCTCAAAACTCTTATAAAAACGCATTTTTCAACATTGTTTTTTTATGAATAGTATAAATTTGACTAAATTCATGATATTTGATAACAATTTGAAAAAAAAAATCGAAAAAAAAATCGATTTAGTACTCAATTTTCTCGAAAACTAAGGGTCTAATAAATAAAAAAATCCACTAAGTCGACTCCAAATAGTATGTAGATTCACTGGTTTTTCGCTTGTACATCGAGTTTTGTTACACCCTGTATTTACAATGCAATAATAATTTATGAGCTTAATAATTTTTTTAAATGTCGATTTCCTTGTTAATTAAAAAAAATTGGATGCAATCTTATGCTATTTGCATATATTTCAATGTGTAAATGCTTTATCATATTTTTAATCAAGCCTAAGCGGCTTGTGCTTAAAAATAGGAATCAAGTCGTGGCGGGGCGGGGATTCGAACAGGCGATCACTAGAATCATTGACGAGGATGCTCTACTGAGCTCTCACTCGTTCAATGCTAAAATAATAATTTTCTTGTAATTTTCTCACTCAATGCCATCAATTATTTTTACCTAGTTATAATATATATGAACTAGAATAATTTCTCTTGGTGTTCAAAATAAAGGATATAGACATAGATTGTTGGATATTGAGAAACTGAAAAAGAAAAATTTGATGCTCTTAAAAAAGTGATGTCAGCGAATGCTACAAATTCCATGGAAGGCCCATTGTACAAATGTATTCAAACTCCAAGAGCACAACGTAACTTATTTATTTATTTATACATTTACAGTGTGAACAGTTTTTATTATTTATCGTTTATGGTAATGGAAAGAATTCTATCCGTATTTTGTGTAAGTTTTAAGAATCGTGCAAATCCTTCGCACACACACAAAAAAAACTCAAGAATAACAAGTGAACGTTTTGTCAGTATTGCAACAGTATATTTCTTATGATAGAAATGTTCACTTATTTGAGAAAATATACATTTCTGTAAAGTAAGATACTGATTTGGTTGTTGATGTCGAGCAATTTATACTTCACTTCAATGCAAGTGATACAATTTCCGGCAGAACTTTTCAATAGAAGCACTTTATTGACGCTTGAAATGCAGCAGAAATCAGACATCAAATAACAATTTGCAATACAAATAAATACCGTACATATGTTTATGAATTTTCTTTAAATATAACCAATTTTGATTTAAACTAGTTATATTAAAAATATAAAACTACCAGCCTAATAATAAAATATAAAAGCCCCGCAGAACTCCAAAACCGACAGCAGTTTTTATGAGTGCTACAAACATTGAGTTAAATATTTTTTAAGGATTTAAATATAAAATTATTTAATGTTTAATGTTGTAATGTAAACGTGGCATGGAAAATATATTTTTGCTCTTTGATCAGGCCAAAATCACCAATACTGTTACCATAATCAAATTATAATCATTATTATATGCCTAGGATTGGTTCATTTTCGACTAACATCCGGGCTATATTGCTTAATACTACCATGATTATTCGACTGGGTTATTAGGTATCTTAAGAATTCATGACATAATTCTCAGACCACACTCCCTGGGCGGATTCAATATTGAACACACTAAATATTGAAAATTTGGTCTCGGCTTTGGGCACCTTAACGACCCAGCACGATTTAGGTATACACGACTTCGGATGCTCGGAAGTTATTTATAGACAAATACCTAGAAACGTTTCTGAATACTGAATTGAAATTGTAAATTTAATTTAAAAATAATAATAAATGCATTTGTTATCTGTGTTACAAGGATCAAGATTCACATTACTTGGTGTGCCAATGCAGTGCCCTATGTACCATTAGGTGCGGATTAAAGGGAAAGTAATGATAGTAGTAGCAGTAACAAGGTGATTTACTTTGAATGCTGAATGATACCTGGAGCTAATTTCGCATAGATAAAATTTGCGTAATTTTTCATATTTTAAAAAATTAAAACAAAGTTGGATACATGGTGTAATGGTAGAATCATTCTTACTATAAAGACCATAAATAACATAATCTCCGTTATTTTTTATTTTATATTTTACAATTATTTCCCTTCTTCTTATTCTTGTATAAATATATCAATTTAATATCTTATATTTTTTAGTTAATTTATATGTGATTTTATGTATTTTTTTTGTAAAAACCAAAATTTTCTTTTGAAAAAAAAAAAAAAATAAATAAATAGTACCGTCTTTACCGGAAAAAAAGCAAATAATTTAAAGCCGAAAAGTTTTTATCGGGATCTCCAACTAGATCACCATAAATTTGTTTGACAATAATAATCAGGAATATCATTTTTGTCATCATTAGTTTACAAACATAAATAATATTATAATGAATACGAAATACACCAATTTGCATAAACAAAATTAAGTTACCAAAAATTACATCACAATATTAGAGATAGAATGGGTTTATGCTATATATTTGGTTTTTTTATACTGTTAGCAATTTTTGATTTCCGTTAAAATACGTAATAAGTATTTTTTCGATGCAATTAATGCATTGAGTTCCAGGTACTTTTTTTGCATTCATTTCCAATTATTGTTAGGTCGAAACCAAGTTCTGTGCAGTACAGAGAACGCCATTACCATTGTGTAACGATTTAGATCCAGCACAATTGGAATTCAAGATGGCTGATGTATATAACCTCAAGAGTGCTCTATCATGAACTCTCAGTTCTCAACCCTAACCCTTCCCGTGCTCAGATCCACGATTCAATACATTTTAACAAACCCAAATTTTTTTATTATTTTAAACCTAATTTATTTTCTTGCAAAGTGCCTTGTTAGATTGAAAAGTAAGGCGGCCCACTGGCCACATTCGCAGATATTCATATCTTTGTATCAGATCCGCCTGTTATCAGGCCTGTTATCGCCCACTAATGTACTAGCTGGAACCTCTCAGAGATTTTAAAGAAATTCTTTTGAAAGAGAATTCTCCTCAAGAAAAGTGATAATAATATTTTAGCAACATTAAAAATTTACAAAACTTCATGCCGAGTTTAAAAGCCAAGCCATCATTCGTTCCTAATTCTACAATACACTTTTATTTACGGAAACATTTCTTATTCATGTTTTATGATAAGAAATGTTTCCTTTGCTGTTGTTAAATTTATGTTAAATTTTGCGATTATTTTGTAAAACTCAATTTTATGATAGTACCTATATAACATATATATTTTTTTTAATATCCCGAAACACACAAAACGTCAAAACTTTAGGGTTTAGTCTAATGAAATCTTATACTGAATTTGGAGTTGGTGCAGGTTAAATAAATTATTCTATCTTGATGAAGATATTCTAATTTGCCTCATGTATGGGAAGGGTTAAGTCAAATCCAATATAACATCCAACAATGCCTTAATAGTTGACCAAACAGGGTGGAGAAGGGACAAATAGACGACGAGTATTCCGTAAACAAACGAAAATTACATTCAACAATAATTGTCAAAATTATGGGGTTGACTTTATTGTACATATTTGTATAATGCAAAAATTCAAAGAATGTTGAAAATAAATGTTTATTCGACATCTTGTTTTTGCGATCTTGTTTCGCTTTGTCGTGAAATTCAAAAACAAAATTAAATCTTTATATTGTTGTAGAACTTGAAAAGTTGAATCAAAAGTGTAAAACACTTAATGCCTGCAATGAGAAAAGTTTGTGAAATATTTTAAACATACCTAAACCATCTATCGACTCCTTAATTCAATACATTGTGACTGTCTAATTTAATCAAAATAATTATCAATGTACCTTTTTAAAAACCTTATTTATAATTTATAGGCTTAGAATAAGAAATCTACAGAATTCGCCAAATGCATAGAATTCGAGGAACTTACTAAACCGCATATAAAGAAAGTTTTCATGAGCTATTTGATCATTTAAAATTGGCCCTTATAATCAAAAATCAATTTCCGCGTCGTCTTTAACTAACCGATTGGCTATCGTTTCCTGTGCCTACTCCCAAGACAGGTCATCGGCCCGTAGCTCCGATGTAAGCTACCTATAAATTTTCAGCAGTGAACGTCCAGGACGCCGAAAACCTTATGCCTCATAAAATAGACATGTCTGGTATTAAGGCTCTTGGGAGTCATAAGTAGTATAGGCCCAGCCAGCTGAAACGTTAGTGTCGAATGTCAGTGCTTGATGATAGTTGATACCAAAGGTTGTTGCTTCAGTTGCCTCACCTCTGTATTTCTTACAATATTGAACCAATAATTCTTAGATACCTATTCACAAAACTCAAAAGTCTGCTACTGAAATTTAAAAAAAAAAACGTTCAAAATTTAGAAAAAATAACGTGTACCATTTTCAACCGTCCAACGACGGGAACAATATCCGGGATCACATCACACGTTCACCGTTCCCAGAATGGGCCCATTGGAACCGTTCCCTCGACCCGGATCCTCGTATTCAGCGTAACAAGATAAGATCCTTGCCTAGCGATTGTGCTCTCCCCTTGTGACTTTTGAAATCAAAACACGGCTAACTATGATTTTTTTAAAATATCGGAATTATGACAATAATGTCGAAGTCATTATTTAGATTTTTTTAAATATCATAGGAAAGTACTTTGAAGAAGGAATCTACTATTTCAATGGGAAAGTAAATTTAATTTGCAACAATATTTGAAATGTAGAATTTTCTTTTTAACATCATTTTGAATGTATTCAAATACTTGTAGACAAATTACTGGATTATACCCATGCTGGGCTGATATCAGATATTATTGATATCCCAACAGAGACAGAAAAACTCTGGAAACGAATGTGGATTATCTTGGCGTTTACAGGTTGCAGTACATCAAGTGGCCACTTAACCCAGCCAATGACAGGTCATAAGCCCTCTAAACGCCTAGATAATCCACATTCGTTTTCAGAGTTTCTCTGTCTCTGTTGGGATATCAATTATGTAGAATTCTCGTTTTTTTACTCATAAATGGTAAAAAAATCTTACGAAAAGTTTGTGTGGACTAAGATTCAATTTTTTTCTACCTACCTATACTTGCAACTATTTCAATATAACAAAAAAATTTACTGAACAAATAAAATTTTCTCTCATATGAAATTTTTTAAATCGGAATAATGACTTTGGTTCCTAAGTCCAGTATTTTCTAAATCTGGACCACTATGCGGCGCGACTTATAAATCTTTATAATGGAGGTGACCTCGTTTGATTTTCAACATAACATTTGATGTAAAGGGGAGTGAAACCAGACGAGGAAGCAATAATATTAACATCAATACGAGAGGAAGTAGAGGTAATGTGATGGTTGAAAAGGTTGGTGGTTGAAAGGGAATGTTGGAGGCCGAGTAGACCTAGAATATTTCCTCACGAATGTTGCTTTGCGGATGTTCCATTGTGCTCCACTGTAAGGTTTTTGCATTTAGCAGGTTATTAAAATCACTTGACTAACAACCTCAAAAATTTCAATCATCTTTCAAAAAAGCGACTTATTATTTTTTATTTATTCATCTTATTTAGTCACCCTAATCCTTAACAACGCTTGCTTATTTTACAAGTCAACAATTCTCCGGCGTCCTGGGTGGATTGTAGTAGAAGCTCAAGATGCCGAGAAACTGATGCCTTGTAAAATAGAAAAACATGGTTTAAGTTTTTGAGAAGCATAGGTCCGTAATATATGGCCAGGCCACCCAAAACGCCTTCGTCGGATGACAGTAGGTAGATACCAAAGGTTGCTGCGGCCGTTACCTTACCTCGGTGTTGCTTACAAAGTCAAACTACTGCACACCTAATATTCTCCACCGAATTAAAATAATCTAAAAAATTGCTTTGCTTTACTTTTAGGAACTACTCGTTCCTATATATTTTTAACATTTTCTAGAGAAATTTCCAGACTTAACGTTTTCCCTTCTCTCTTAATGTATTTTTTTTTTACTGAAGAATTCTATCGGAGGATATTCTGGGATCCGTTAAGCTGCATTTTTGTAAAATTATGCAGTGAAGCAAAAGGCAGTCGATAGAGCATCACAGAATTGGCAAACGGTACTAGATATTTTACCCAATGCGGACTAAAAAAATCGTCAGTTGATTCACTCTGAACGATTTAAAAATCTACGACCCAGTTTACCCACCGTATTTGGCAGTAATAACACTTTAAAACCTTATCCCAAAATCCACAGAACAATTCTTTGGATCTCTATCACGTAGTTAATTTATACTGCCGCGGGTTCGGAGGATTTAAAATTTATAATTTTAAAAAATATCGTTTCCCAGATTAATTTTCAAAACCCTTATTTTCATTTTCCCCTTTAAGATATCAACAAAAAAAATAACTTTTTCGAGGTGGTGTGGTTTTTCCCCTTTTTTGCGTGGAGGCGTGTGGAAAAAGCCCCCAAACGCTAATATTTTTTGTACTTGGATGCCCTTGGGGAAAAACTTTTTCGAAGGCCGCGCCGTTTTTTTAATAAAAAAAAAAGTCTTATTTTTCAAAAAGTTCGGGGGTGGTATTTAAAAACTGTTCTTTGTGGCTGAATTTTTTTGGTTTTTGAAACAAAAAATTTGTTGTTTTTTTGGTTTTTTTAAAAAGCAAATAGTTTATTTTTCGTTTTTTGTTTTGGGGTTTTCTTTCAAGTCCCCTTTTTTAAAATTTAAAATTATTTTTAAAAAACATTTAGTAAAAAAATTTTTCTTTTTTAATTACAAAAATTATGTTTTTGTTAAAAAAAATTTGAATTTTTTTTGTAGAAATTTTAAATTTAGAAATTTTATTATAAAAAAAAATGTTTTTGTAAGGTAAAAACTTTATTCGAAAAAGAATAAATTTAATCGCGCAAAAGGTTAAAATAAGTAAAGGTTTTCGAAAACCCCCAAAAAAACCCGGTCTCCGACAAAGACGTCCCCTTTGTATGAAATTTTTGGGATTTAAAAAAAACCAAAAGGGGGAATTTTGATATGTTCAAACCAAATTTTTCCCCAAGAAACCCCTTTTTTATTACGTTTTAGTTATGAATTTTAAATTTAGATCTTAAAGAAAATTTTGGGGGGGTTTTAAATCAAAAAATTAACTTTTTTACTTTTTACGAAATCCAGCCCAAAAATGTAATTTTTTTATTAATGAGTTTCAAAACCTCCACCCTTATTTAGTTATTTTTTAAAACCTTTTTAAACATAATCCCAAAAAATTTAATTCTAATAATTCACCAGTTGTTTTCAGGCAAAACAATATGTGGTATATTATTTTTAAATAAGCTTATCAATCAAATATATATATTTATTGGGAATTGACTTCAGACAAACCTTTTTAAAAAATAGTAATAAATTTGTCGAATACTCCAAAAAAAAATTTTTTTATTTTTTACATTTTACATTTCAATAACAAAAATGGGTTGGCACCAAACATAAGACCAAGGATATTGGCCCGGGCCACTAAATCCCCCGGGCGGTCAGGGGATTGTAAAATTTAA